>CM077114.1:6791456-6801954 GCA_039619505.1 Cimex hemipterus | reverse complement strand
AGACGTTCTCGACTCAGCAGAAGATGTGTATAAGAGACAATATATATATATATATATATATATATATATCACACGTTATTCATAGTGTTTTCGTTATGGCAGTCTTTTGCACATAAATTTAACATAGACTTAAACGACGCCCAAGGAGAAAGAAATTACGAAATGATTTTGAAAGGCAACTTTGGCAAAGATAATTAGCTGCTTTTGAACGCTCAGCCTCTTGATTTCACTTGCAAGTTATTCATGGCGTGTATGTGAATATGCCAGTTCCAAACATTCAGAGCCCAAAGTGATTTATGCTCTTTGCTTTCTCGCTCGAGTTGGGTAGAAATTTCTTTCACTAACAAATTACGGCTGTTATCCAACTGCTCGCTGATAGGACAAACGTCTTATTTAGGAAGATGTAACTTATTTCCTGTCTTTATTGGACATCGAACTGCACTCGATGAATAAAAGGAGGCTAAAGATTACAAATATTTATTTAAAAAAAGAATTAATTTGTGGTGTTTAGTGACCTTTAGTCAATTCAGAGATCGTGAGATGCGGTCTGGTTTTCTTTCTCGTGCCAACGTTTCGATCTTTATTTAGATCATCTTCAGGGCCAGGGATTTACAAACATTGTTTACATTTAATAAATACATCTAAGATGTGGAAGAAAGTGAATTTATACAATATAAAATACATTGTTTTTTCAATCAAATAATTAATTTTTTATGCGTACTTTTAGGTGGCAGGGAAGAATTTCTCTTAAACAAATGACTCTACAAAAAAAAAGTCTTCAGAGCTCAAATTGCTTGTTTTCTGCGTACTTGTGTCATTATTGTGTGTCGTGTTGAGAGAGTCAGTGAGATATTACAATCTCAGATAACAAAAAACCTTGAGCACTGAAGACGATCTCAATAAAGACCGAAACGTTGGTACGAGAAAGAAAATGTTTTTCTAAAACCTACGTCACACCAGACCGCATTTCACGATCACAAGATAGTCATTACGCTTGATGTTATATTAGTTTATATAAGTAAATTCTGTTTTGATTTTTATAAGCTATCTCGGTTTGCAATCCATCCAGCTTATTTACTGCTTATTGCCTTCAAACCTCGTGACTCACCCACCCCGAGTATTGCACTGCTGGTTGAGCTCTGGCTGCTGGTAACTGCTAGGTCCGAACAAAACCAGTTCCTTATTCGAAACAGATTCACACTCTCATAAATTAATACATATATTATGCCTTATACCATTCACTGAGCTGAAATCGTGAAAAATTGAAAACCGCTCCACCCGCCTTCTAACATAATACATTCGCGCTAATAAATACATTCACACGTTAGGGACACAAAACTAATATTATATTTTAAACAAATGCCAAAAATCGGTAGAGTTTTTAAGAGTATTACGTATCAGTGCGAAACCCATGTAATGGTGTCTGAATTGCATCCGTACCTAATAAATTTTTAACCGCTTAAACGAAATATCAAAATTAATCGGGCATATGTCAAACATCTTTCGGAGGGTTTAACATATGACACAGATTTTTTGAAAACTACTGGGTAAATCCGGTGGCATTCATACGTGCTCTCTATATGGTTCAATTAAGTAGGCCACATCGGGTGACCTTTCTTTAAGTGCTGGAAACTTATGCGGGCTTCTGCCTAAAGTATGTCCCAACTTTCCTTTATAATATAAAGGTTTTTTTTTCAACAGTCTGACATATCTAACAATTACAATTAATTAAGGTATTTAAATGAGATGAAAAAAGACAAGGGACAAAAAACACTTTTTTTATCGTGCCAACGTTTCGGCCTTTATTAAGATCATCTTCAGGGTTCAATTTTTTTTTTCTGTGTAAATGTGTCATACTTGTCTACAGTCATGAAAGATAAGAATCGCGGTTATTTTTAAGGTAATATTTAATATGGGCAATTCATGGAAATGAAACTTTAATGGAATTTTGAGTTATTCCGGCCCAGAAACGAAAGAGCCTGTAGTTAATACATTCCTTATCCATAACTGCCCCAGAAAGAAAGAAAAGAGAGAAAAAATGGAAAAAGAAAGAATGTGATTAGGTTTATGAAGCAATATAAAAGTCTAATGAGGAATGGAAAGGATCCACTATTTCTGAAAAAAGAGGTGGGCCAGGTGATTTCAATATAGATTAAATTATGTGAGAGGGGTTCGAATAATTCCATATCGCACCCCCACCTCGAAACGGGACGAAACCCTCCTTGGGTTACGTGACAAGCCTTAGGAAGACGTCTCCGTCCGCGTCCAAAACCAAATTGCTTCCCGAACAAATTTATAAAAAGGTTTCGACTCCTTTCACACAGTTCTAATCTAATTCGTCGTCTGTTTACAATTACCTGCCGGTTCCTAATGTTGTTTGAACTTATCGGAATCCCGTTCGGAACCGGATCCCAAACCCCATCGTGGGGGCGAAGGGTTCTCGGATTCTTCGGCATGGCTTAGAAGGTTTTTTACTGCCGGCGTTTATCTTGCCGAACAGACTTAACGGCCGTTTAAATTGTTCCTTTTTTGCGAAAAGTTGTGTTCTACCCACGCATGAATACGTAGAATGGTTTCGGCCGTTGCCTTTAATAAACGCCTCCCTTCACGCATAATCCGACCGTTCCTCCTTCGGGATATAAATTCCCTTAACACGCAATGGGTTAAATACTCTGCGGGAGAACTTTTGACTCTTTTCCTTCCTTAACGACCACTTATACGGATTTAGTACATGATAGGCTGTGTGCCAGGAATCCACCATAAACTTAATGAAACCTACAATTGAATGATCCACTTTTAAATATTCTCTTTGCATACACAATGCGATCCATTTAAATTTCGCTCACGTAATAAAAATAATAAGCGTCGAAAAGGTTCATGTTTTTCCTCCATAAAGAGCATGACTCATAGGGACATATCAATAAGCCAAAAGTATAATCATAAATTTTCATTTTTGTAATATAAACTGCCCTGTAGAATTTATCATTATCAAAAGAAATATATCTTTTTGACATATTTTCCTTCAAAACGTTACCCACAAAACTATAAAATAAATAATTATTTCAATTAATTAGTAGTTCTATGATTGCTATCAATTATTAAACACCCTAATTGAAAAATAATTTATTATTATTCGGGAATAGTGAGATGCTGCCTGGTAGGACGTAGGTTTAGAAAAATATTTTCTTTATAGTCCTAATGTTTCGGTCTTTATTGAGATCATCATCAGGGCCAAGGATTTATAAAAA
The DNA here is from genome assembly GCA_039619505.1 of Cimex hemipterus. Lineage (NCBI taxonomy): Eukaryota > Metazoa > Arthropoda > Insecta > Hemiptera > Cimicidae > Cimex > Cimex hemipterus. Next base: position 6,798,706 of record CM077114.1, on the reverse strand, counting down.
TCCTTTAAATTATAGAGTTTACTTATTACGCCTGGTAGGACGTAGGGTTAGAAAAGTATTTTCTTTATAGTCCTAATGTCTTTATAAAACTCAATTAAATTATAGAGTTTACTTATACAAATTAATATAACATTAATGTTAATAATTATTGAGAAATCGTAAGATGCGGTCTGGTGTGATGTAGGTTTTAGAAAAACATTTTTTTTATCGTGCCCCCGTTTCGAACTTTACCGAGATCATCTTCAGAGTTGAAAGTGTTTGCTTTCCGCGTAGTTGTGTCATTATTTTAAGAGACGTTGACAGAGCATGAATACACAGAGAAATAACATTACGAGCGCTGAAGATGATCTTAATGAACATCGAAATATTGGCACGATAAAGAAAATGTTTTTATAAAAAATACGCCGCACCAGACCGCATTTCACGATCTCTGAATACTAATTAACTAACGGTCACTAAAAACCACTCATGTTTAATTATCAAAAAATAAATTATTACTCCGAAATCCTGAGATGCGGTCTGGTGTGATGTAGGTTTCAAAAACAATTTTCTTTATCGTGCCGAAGTTTTGATCTTTATTGAGATCATCTTCAAGGCCTGGGATTTACAAACATTGTCTAAATTTATAAAATAATAATAACATGCATTCGTAAAGTGGAAATGATGTTTGTAAATCTCAGGACCTGAAGATGATCTCAATAAAAATCGAAACATTGGCACGATAAAGAAAATATTTTTCTGAAACCTACATCACACCTGACCAAATAATAATAATAAGAATTGACCAAATTACATATTTCAATCAATTTCTTTTTAGTAAGGCCTTAGTTGAGACGAAAAGGTGTCTCAAGAGCGAGATTCGAACCCACTGTGTGTAGCCAAAGGTCGTGGGTTTGAATCTGCTCGTGAAACCAACTTTTTCATCTCAACCTAAACTTTACAACAATAATTAATTTAAATGTGTAATTTGGTCAGTTAGACCAGTACATGCATTATTATACATTTAATTAAAAGTCTTAATTTATATGAAAAAAAATGAACATATGGCAAAATTTGAGAAAATTCGAAAAGTTAGAACCGAAGGTCGGAGGTTCGAATCTTAAACAAGATTAAAAGTGTAATTAATTAAAATTTTATAAACATTGGAAAATGTTGGCCAATTCGTGCTCAATAATAAGACCAACTTTTAAATCTGGACCTCTAGGAAATAAATAATTGGGCCTATTTCTACGAAAATAATTTAAATGGTGCCCAGTTCCTTACTTTTTTGAGGGACTTTTAGAACAACACGATTAGACGATGTTCATCTGCAACAACACAAAGAATGATTCTCCAGTTCTCCAGTTTGATGGATGTACCCGAAAAAAATTCTTTGTAGTTAGGAGCTATTTGCAGCATCACGTCCTAGATAGGTAGATTTTTTTTTGCAATCTGTTGGCCTCCTGAGTCACCCGATTTAACTCCACTCGATTATTTTCTTTTGGGACGTTGAAGAAACAGTATCTACGCCAATCGTAATCCAGAAACCTCAGTTGAAAAACTGCGGCAAAGGCAAGAAAATGCTTGTCAATCCATCTCCCCTGACTCCGCCGCTCTGAGTACTCGTGAAAAGTGGTTAAAAAAATTAACTCTTTCCATCTTTACGCTAAACAATTCGAATATAAAATGCCATTAATTAATAGTAAACAAAATTACTGTTTCTTTACAAACTTTTTTTCCAAAACTGGATCATTTCTTGATCGAGCTCAAATCCGGTTGCACCATTGTTTGAAATGTGTAAGTGCGACTGACCCTGGTGTATCCTATATAATTTATCTCCGACAAAAGATGAAAATTTGAAACTAAATTATATTGGACATGTATTTTTAATCATCAGGAGAATTTCAGTTCGGCCATCTAAAAAGGACACTCTGTAGAATCCTAAAATCAACTCTTCTAAATCCTATAACGTCCAGTAATGACCTTCCTCGACTTAATCTCGCGGTCTGTCATGTTCCAGATCTTTATTTCCTTAGTTCGTGCCCTGCCAGTTGCATTGTTTCCACATAAAGCAAAATTAATACAAATCGCAAATGAAATACCCACTGTCTCCCTTGAAAAATTAAATCTTCTAATTATTAAGTACATTATCCAAGTATGCCTGGTATATATATATTTTTTTTTAAGCGAGGAAAAGGATTATTAAAGGGTATTTAAACGCTTGGCTCTAAATTAGAGGGAAATCCTTTTTTTTTCCGCCGGGAAACTTATTAAACTTCTCGTGTGTGATGGGGTGGGTTTTTATAATTAACGTTTAACGTTGATGAATGGATATTATATACCTATTTTCTGACGGCGCCTAAAAGTCCCGGTAAATATTCAGATAGGGCAGGATCTCTATACATTTTTTAAATATGTTGGGTGAAATTCTTCTAATGATTAAATTCGATGTTCCTTTTTGATGTAGTAATAAACCACTCCTATAAAAGACAATGTCGAGGAAATGATTCAATTTTTTTTTAAATGTGTAGAGATTAGTGATTGTTAATCGATAATTTTTGAGATATCGTGAGATGCGGTCTGGTGTGATGTACGTTTCATAAAAGCATTTTATTTATCGTGCCAACGTTCCTATCTTTATTGAGATCATCATCAGGACCTGGGATTAACAAACATTGTTTGAATTTAACAAAAACATGTATGCTTTTGAAAAGAGTGAATTTATACAATGCAAAAAAATATTTTTTTATATTTAATCAAAGCATTTCTACTCACTTTCTAACTTTGATTGAATATTAAAAAAAAAAATACATTTTGTATTGTATGAATTCACGTTGTTCACATCCTACACGTTTTGTTAAATTTAAACAACTCTTGTAAATTACAGGCCCTGATGATGATCTCGATATATATCGAAACGTTGGCACGATGATAAAATATTTTTCTGAAACTTCCATTACACCAGACCACATCTCACGATATCTGAATTATGGTCGACATACGGTCAGTAATCACCACACGTTATAAATTGCGTTAATTTTTTTTAGAACAGCGGCGTATCTAGCCGAAGATCGTGGGTTGAGCTTAATGATTATTCAGAGATCGTGAGATGCGGTCTGGTGTGATGTACGTTTTACAAAACCTTTTTTTATCGTGCCCATGTTTCGAACTTTACTGAGATCATCTTCAGCGTTCAAAGTGGTTGCTTTCTGCGTAGTTGTGTAATTCCTGTAGGAGAAGGTGACAGTGCCAATTTGATATCGCAAGCACGCAGAAAACTAACACTTCGAGCGCCGAAGTTGAACTCACTAAAGATCGAAACGTTGGCACGATAAAGAAAATGATTTTCTGATACCTACATCACACCAAACCGCATCTCACGATATCTCAATAATTTTTTAAAACTTGTGAATCATGCCACGTTTCGGTCTCTACCAGAAAATATATTCCCCAATAACGCATTCTCTGTTTATTGTAAGAACAATCGATTAGCATTTTTCTTGCGTAATTTGGGCGGCAGTGAGAAAAATCTCCGATCATAAAATCTCTTCTTCTAAAAATTTGTATACTTTCACCATTGTATTTGAGTTTATTTTTTTAAAATATTGCATTATGATAAAAACAGTATTGTTTTTATTTTAAGTATCATTAATCGTCAAACTAATTTAGTGTAAAATTTTTTAATGGCTATAGCTCAAAATTAACGAACGTTTTTAAATAAATTCCAACGATAATATACATAACAACAAAAAATAGGGCCGTCGATCGCCGCGAAGGTATGTGTTGGCGCTCATCACTGTAAGGTAAAGGTCAACCTCCAACAGGAATAAAACTGAAATGGAAGGGATAGCAACAAACTGTGGAAAAATCATCCATCACTCATGGCTCCTAGGGATGACATGAACAGGATGTTTTAATTTAATCAAAAATTCCGAATACATCTGAGCACCGAAAAAGAATGGGAAAGAAAAGAAATTAACTCCTTTACAAACACCATCCTTTGGTACACAGGTGGGTCGAGAACACAGGAGGGTACAGGAGCAGGAGTATTTGGACCAGGCACCAAATACTCGGAACCAATGGGAAAACACACCAGTATCTTCCAAGCTGAGATTCACCCAATAGAAAGATGTGTCCAATTTAATCTAAATAAAGGATACAAAAACAAGAACATAGCTATCATGTCAGATAGCCAGGCAGCCATCAAAGCACTAAGTTCAAACATCATTAGTTCAAAAATGGTGCTGAACTGCAAAACCAAATTAAATTTATTAGGTACGCAGAACAAAGTAAGCCTCTGCTGGGTGCAGGACACATGAGAGTAGAAGGCAATGAGAAAGCGGACACCCTCGCAAGAGAAGGGGCAGCTACACCGCTAACAGGACCCGAACCCTTCTGTGGAATAGGAATCCACACTATTAACGATTATTTCAGACAGAAGGACAAAAAGAAAATAAGGGAACTCTGGAATTCACTTATTGGACATAAACAATCCAAGAATTTTATAACCAATTTCGGAAAGAAAGAAATCACGGAATGCGTCAAAGGAAGCAGGAATAGACTGCGAATCCTAACAGGATTCCTAACAGGACACTGCAGACTAAATGGGCATTTAAAGAAAATGGGAGTAAACCAAGATGGCACATGCAGATTCTGCAAAGAAGCAGAAGAAACACCAACACATCTATTAACAAACTGCGGAGCAACATCAGCCCGCAGGAGGAAGTGTTTTGGGATGTACAATGTGACCATAGAAGAGCTTCAACCAATAAAACCGGGCCTATTAATCAAGTTCCTTAACGAACTAGGATTCACCGATTTGCTTTAAGCAGAGAACGGGGGATACAACAGCTCTTAAAGGGCGCAGTATACACACCCTGAAAACCCGGGTTCGAATCCACGGGCCCTGCATTCGAACGCTACAAAGACTTTTATCATCATCACCGACATCCTTACGAAACTTCATTCAACCACGCCCCGAGGAATATGGAGTACTCTGGGTAAGTGTATGTATCCAGATGTCTATACATGGCAATGTATAATTACGTATTGTATGTGGCGGGTTTGTACGTATGTTACGAACGATTTAAGGATATCGACCTAGTATACGAATAATTGCAGAGGGTCAGTAACCAGATCGAGACGTTCAAATGGCTCAACTTGAAAACCAAATACGCGTCATAAACAATAAACAGAAAAAGAAGAGAAACCCTCAAAGGACCGGCAGATGACTTCAGCTGTTTGTCGGCCTATAAACCTCCCACTGTAGAATGTCAGGCTTGTCAACTGTTAATGCATTCCCTGGCGACCACACTGCCTACCTTTTGACGTCCGGGTATTCACCTAATACACGATCACAGTTATCATTCGTCGATTCCTGTTCATTAGTTGAAAACCCTCACCTGGAACAAAAATAAAACGCTATTATTAAATTATCGTCAATAATAGTAAAATATTAATTTTACAAAAACTTAATGTAATACTTTTTTCATTTTATTCTTACATAAAATCGTGAAATACACGGTGATTTACTGTTCAAATCATTTATTTCATTTTTAAATTAATATTTATTTAGGAAAGGTATTGGTTAAAAAAAAAGTCATCGCCACGAGCGGGATTCGAACTTACGACATTTGGCTAAATACGCCGCTACTCTACCACTTCAGCTATTACAACTTCGATCCGCTCGGACACTAACTACCAATTTCAACCTCAACCTCTCGAATTTTCCCTCCTTTTTGCCATTTTTCAAATGTTGTGTAAACTTTTTGATTACCGGCGATAAATGTGGAAGTTGGTGTCAAGGTCACGATAGCTCAAGTGGTAAAGTAGCGGCGTATCAAGCCGAAGGTCGTGGGTTCGAATCCGCCTCGCGACGCTTTCTCTTTCTCTGTTTCTCTCTCCTTCTTTTTTGTTTTCTTTTTCTCTCTATTTCGTTATTATTTGGATCTTTGTATATTACACGCCATACTACGGTAAAGACACTTGTTATTGACACGTCACCAATTAACGACACTCGTAACTAAAAGTGGACGACAAAAATTTTAGAATTACCTTTTTCGATTTTGAAGGCTCTATTTAAAAGCTCCATCATCCACCAATTCTCCCGCCATTATCACGTCTCTCTTGGGTTATAACGCGGGGGCGAAAAGAATATTTCTCATCACTTTATGTCAGTCACCGGCCCCTTACGGATTTCGCTAAGGAGACTCAGTGCACATTTTTTCTCGTCCCGTTATGTTTATGGGATTGAAATCCTTTTTCATCCGTTTCGGTGGTGGTGACATGAATATCATTTTTAACAGACTCTTTCGATACAAACAACACCCGTTTGCGGAGTCAATAATTCGAATTTCAGAATGATGTTTTACCCGAGTTATTGACACATTTGATTTCGGGTGATATGCTTACTGAATTTGTAGCCGAATGAAAAATTAATCCAATATCCGGCCGAAGGTCGTGGGTTCGAATCACGCTCATGTCAATAACTTTTTCAACTCGACCAAAAACCTTAGATCAAAAGAATAATTAATTGAAGGAATTAAAAATCACAATTAATCACGGTTTTTAGTTGAGATGAAAAAAAGTTAATGGTACGAGAGGGATTCGAACCCACGACCTTCAAATAGATACGCCGCTGCTCTACCACTTGAGCTATTGTGACCTCGATCCACTCGGACATCAACTTCTCATCTCAACCTCACCTTACGCATTTTCCCTCATTTTGTCATATTTCAAGTGCCACAAATGACATTTGTACAGAAGAGAAAAAATGTTAACAAATTAATTAGAAATAAAATATTCATTTTTATTGGATTTATTTTTCAGATCGTTTATTTGGCAGATACAGAAAAACTAGCAGATTTGTTTTCAAAAGAAAATGAAAATTTGCGAAAAACAGAATCTTTTCTCACTCGCCCACGCAATCACTCAGTCACTCTCTTTCTCTTAGCGTATCACCGATTCCTTATTCCCTCTCTTTCTCCCACAACCTCTCTCACTCCCACACCCTATCTCTCTCCCTCACTCTTTCCCTGTTTCACTCGCCCTCTTTTTTCATTCTGTGTTTCTTTCTCTTTCTCTGTTTCTTTTTTTCTCTGTTTCATTCTCTTTCTCTGTTCCTTTCTTTTTCTCTGTTTCTATCTTTTTATCTGTTTCATTCTCAATCTCTGTTTCTGTTCCTTTCTTTTTCTCTGTTTCTTTCTCTTTCTCTGTTTCTTTCTCTTTCTCTCTTTCTGTTTCTTTCTCTTTCTTTGTTTCTTCTCTTTCTC
>CM077114.1:6777669-6791056 GCA_039619505.1 Cimex hemipterus | reverse complement strand
CTTTCTTTGTTTCTTCTCTTTCTCTGTTTCTTTCTTTTTCTCTGTACGTTCTCTTTCTTTGTTTCTTTCTCTTTCTCTGTTTCTGTTTCTTTCTCTTTCTGTGTTTCTTCTCTTTCTCTGTTTCTTTCTCTATTTATTATCTTTCTCTGTTTCTTTCTCTTTCTTTGGTTCTTCTATTTCTCTGTTTCTTTCTCATTCACTGTTTCTTCCTCTTTCTTTGTTTCTTCTCTTTCTCTGTTTCTTTCTCTTTCTATGTTTCTTACTCTTTCTCTGTTTCTTACTCTTTCTCTGTTTCTTTCTCTTTCTATGTTTCTTCTCTTCCTCTGTTTCTTCCTTTTTCTTTGTACGTTCTCTTTCTTTGTTTCTTGCTCTGTTTCTTACTCTTTCTCTGTTTCTTTCTCTCTCTCTGTTTCTTTCTCTTTCTTTGTTTCTTCTCTTTCTCTGTTTCTTTCTTTTTCTCTGTACCTTCTCTTTCTTTGTTTCTTGCTCTGTTTCGTATCTTTCCCTGTTTCACTCGCCCTCTCTTTTTCATTCTGTGTTTCTTTCTCTTTCTCTGTTTCTTTCTCTTTCTCTGTTTCTTTCCTTTTCTCTGTTTCTTTTTTTTCTCTGTTTCATTCTCATTCTCTGTTTCTGTTCTTTTCTTTTTCTCTGTTTCTTTCTCTTTCTCTGTTTCTTTCTCTTTCTTTGTTTCTTCTCTTTCTCTGCTTCTTTCTCTTTGTTTGCTTCTTGCACTGTTTCTTATCTTTCTCTGTTTCTTTCTCTTTATCTGTTTCTTTCTCTTTCTTTGTTTCTTCTCTTTCTCTGTTTCTTTCTCTATTTCTTATCTTTCTCTGTTTCTTTCTCTTTCTTTGGTTCTTCTATTTCTCTGTTTCTTTTTCTTTCACTGTATCTTCTCTTTCTTTGTTTCTTCTCTTTCTTTCTCTTTCTTTGGTTCTTCTATTTCTCTGTTTCTTTCTTTTTCACTGTTTCTTCATTTTCTTTGTTTCTTCTATTTCTCTGTTTCTTTCTCTTTCACTGTTTCTTCTCTTTCTTTGTTTCTTCTCTTTCTCTGTTTATTTCTTTATTTCTCTTTTTCTCTCTCTCTCCATCAAATTCAGAACATACGTTAACTACTCGTAAAATGTCGACGGTAAATTCGCGTTTAAATAAAATCGTTTAAACTCTCATTCTGTGGGTGCTTAGGTACGAATTTATTTCCAAATATGATGTACCAGAATTGATTAGATTTCCTTGTAGGAAAAATCGCGATTTTTTTGTTAGCAAATCCTTTGAATAAGTTAAAGCCCACCTGACAATTAGGATGAAGTTAAAGATGTTAAATTTACAGATATTAAGAATGTATTGACGAAAAAAAACAGTTAAGAGATTTTTTCAGCTTGCTTCTTTCCATTAACGTAGAATGTCCCGTCAAGCCTGAAGTAATAAAGAACTGGTGAAAGTGAATATTCGAATCTTAGCCTTCTGAAAGATATTTTTATGAAAAATGGATTTAGTCGGTTGGCAGTCCGAGTTGACAAAACTTTGTGCATAACTCAACCGGTCCAGATAAGTGTAGAAAGGTCCGGCTCTGGTGGCTCGTTGATTAATGCCTCTTTCTCGCAATATGGGTGAACATACTTTGACCCTTGAATCAGTTTGTTAGAGAGTAGTTGCAGACACGAATGTATATATAGATTAAATTTGAAGCAGATTAAATTTTCTTTGATTCATCTCATCAATAATAGTAAAATTTCGATATTATTGTGTATGGAATCCACTTACGAAATCATATGCTATCTATATTTATATTTTTTACCAAGTTACTTCTTTCAATTAATTGTTTTTGTTATGTAAAGTTTTTGCTGGGTTAAAAATTAATAGTAATTAGGAATAATATAAGGAGTAACATTTAATAAGTAAAAGAAAAATCACTTTACTAAACAGCCCCCCTTGGCCAATTTATACGTAGTTGAGAACCACTCCCTGATTACGCAACATTTGAAAATTGGGGAAAAAAAGATCGAAAATTCGAACGGTTGAAGGTTGTGATAAAAAGTTGGTGTACGAGAGGATCGAATTCCACGATTACTGAAGTGGTAGAGCTGAAATTAGATTGCACGATATTTGAAAAAAAAAAAAAAAAAAGGAGGGAAAATTCAAAAGGTGGGGTTGCGATGGGAGGTTAGTGTCCGAGTGGATCGAAGTCACGATAGTTCAAGTGGTAGATTAGCTGCGTATCAAGCCGAAGGTCATGAGTTCGAATCCCGCTCGCGACACTGAATTTTTTCTCTCAACCAAGAGCTTACATAAAAAGAATAATGAAATGAAACAATTAATTATTGTTATTCCATATTAAAAGTGTAATATTTAAATCATCAAGGAGAGGGGTTTTATATACCATAAACATTAATAAACGGCAGGCAGGTTGCCCTGAAGGAATTCTTGAAGTTATTATATATTAAAAGAGAAAGTATTTCTATTTATTTAAAATAGAGTTTATTTTGAAGTAATTTTAGTGTCTAAACTAACAGAGTCTGAATTCGAATGAGATATTTGAATAAACAAATCGTCGACGTGCACAACGAGACGGGCAAAAAATATGTTTTTTGTCTTAGTTTTCACGGGGCGATGCGGAAAAGTTGGTTTGGAAAAGTTTCGCCGAGGGAGGAGAGAGGTTACGGAAATCTTCTCACTACGGAAACTTTCATACAGTATCCCGTGGAAATAGCTTCATCCCACGATAAAGTTGTTTCCTGTGAATGCTAGGTGCCAAAAACTTTGCCAGCAGTTTCCGACCCCGAGCTATTTTTCCAAATATATCGCCTCAAATTAAGCCCTTATAAACGGATGAAAGGGCAAATGAGAAAATGTTTTTAAACGTGGAATTTAGTTTGTTTCACTCAGAAATATTTATATTTATTAACAATTTAACAAACGTTTAAAATTTGGACGAAAATTTTTTTTTCAAATTATATAAGCTTTTGTAGGTCATAAAAACCGGTTCAATCATTCCATTTTCTCATAAAAACTATTTTAGAAGTGTCTTAAAACTTAAAAGCCAAGCATGAAAAATCAATCGAACATTTTCCTTTATCAGAGTGTTCTCAGTTATACACATTATATTTAAGTTTTAAATAATTTATAATCCATTTTAATCTTCGTAGGACCCTATTTTAAATTAATTTTTTAACCAAAATTGATAAATATGCACAAATATGCATAAATTAAAAGTTAAAGATTAATATTAAGTAAAAATGTATTATGTGGTGTTTAGCTGGTCCTATTAACCAAAATGGGTTCGAGGCGCCCTCGTGGCAGTAATTTTTCAACTCAACCAAACTTTGCATGATAATTAAATTAAATAAAGAAGAAAATGTCTTCTACTTAAATAGTGCTGTACAAATCCTGCACTTTTACCGAAAAAAATTGCTTTCATGAAACTTAAAAATGGTGTTTCAAAATTCCGTCATAAACAAACAAAAAATGAGGGAAAATTAAATTTAGATTTTTTTTTTAATATCTGGGAGAATATTGAAACATATGCTGCAAACATGGGACAACTAGGACTCCTACCATGATGAAAAATAGCTGGAAAATAAATCATAATATAAAAAAAAAAATTCAGGCAAGAGGTTAAAATTGACTGGGAAAACTTTTTATATTTTACACACAAAAAATTGATCAAAATCCTCGTGATGAAAGTGAAGGAAAGTCTTGAGTGGGCCCAATTCCCTTTACGTTTTACAAACGACAAAAAAAGTGCTGGACAGCACGGGATAAGAAGAAGCATGAAAAACCGGGAAACAGGAGTGAACGGCATCGATAAAACGGCAAAAACAGCTAAGTGGAAACGGGCCGAACGCGTTGGAACAGTAAAAGGCGTAAAATTGGCACACAATAAAACTTTTACTATCCTTACCTTAAAAGAATTGAAGAACTGGTGACAGATGAAAATGGGAAAATGAAACAAGGTGGAAACAATTTGATTTTTTAATCGTTCACGTTAATTTTAAATAGATGGTTTCTTGATCATCAAAAATAAAAGGTTTTTAAATGTTCAAACCAGAACCAACAAAATGTACGACAGTTTGTGTTAAGGATGTAGCATCAGGCAACTGGTGCTGCTTTGGAAACTTCACAAATCGAATGAGAGTCATAGTTAAAGACAACTTAAGAGGAGTCTACCTCATGGTAGTATTGGTTAACTATAATTACAGTACTATTAGTTCCCAACTGGGCCAAGTTTTAGCAGGAGAGCTTTTCCCACCCTTGAGACTTCGGACGCCACCCGGCCGAAAATACCGTTATAGCAAAGTCAAATAACTCCATTTACCAAGGTCAATCTACATATTAACTGAATGAAGTTCTAACGTGTAATAACTTTTTTCTTCCTAAACTGGAAAAATAATAAACTGGAAACATTCCAACTTCAGGTGTTCTTCGATGGAAATATATCAGCTTAAAATTAATCAAATTTTCACGGGTTCTTTGAAAAAATCAAATATATTAAAAATTTATAAGTAAAATCATTTTTTTTGTGACAGTTGTGTGTTAATTAGTCGATAATCTTTCAGAAATCGTGAGATGCGGTCTGGTGTGATGTAGGATTCAGAAAAATCGTGCCAACGTTTCGATCTTTATTGAGATCATCTTCAGAGCCTGAGATTTACAAACATTGTTTAAAATAATTATTGAAATATCGTTAGATGCGGTCTAGTGTGGTGTAGGATTAAGAAAAAAATTTTCGTTTCTCGTGCCAACGTTTCGATCTTTATTGAGATCATCGTCAGAGCCTGGAATTTACAAACATTGTTTAAATTCAGCAACTATATGCAAGCTGTGGAAAAAAGTGAATTTGTGCGATGCAAGAAAAAATTTATATCCAATCAAAGTATTTCTACTGATGGGTAGAAATGGAAGGGCCATCTTGTTGTTACAAAATAACTTGCCACCATTACTGAATCGAGTGGTACAATAAAAATATGTTATTCTTATTTAAACTCTGAACACAACCCAAGGGAATAAAAGAATATCATCGTTCTTTGACTGAGAATAAATTTGCCCAATGCAACAATTTTGGTCGTTATTTACGAAACATAACCAATTTTTCGGAAATCTTCTCTTACGAATCATAAAAATCGGAAAATGGTTTTAGATATGTGGAAACGAATGGAAATTACGATAAAGCATCAATACTCTATGGCAGGTTTATCAACAAAAAAATAAAGAAATAAAATAAAATAATTCCCTAATTGCATCGTTTAGAATCTTCCTTAAAAAAATCAAGAAGGACGTTAAAAGTCGAGTATCTACGGTTTAGTGTTACCATCCTCCGTCTGCTTTTCTTATTAAAAATGTATTATTAAAAATTACTTTGTAGACATTGCACAAAACTGTAACCGCAGCCACTGCAATAACAATTTAACTGTTGTTTATCAGGATTGGTAACATGTTGAGGATTCTCATGGCACGTGACATTCGCATCTCCAAAAACCAGGAGGTTATACTAACCTAACATGTATGTACACGTCGGTACGATAATATAGCGAATGTTAACACGACGCGACTCGAGATTGTGATAAGTACGTGGATCTCCTCAGAAAAAAAAAGATAAAAAAAAAAGGCTAATCCTTTTAATTAATAAAAATTATTGAAAACATACATACATTGATTTACAAAAAAGTAAACATTTACGATACTTTCGTCACAAATCACACCCTGCTGAGATAAAAAAATATTAATTTATGAGTGATCAGAAGACGGAAATCTAAAAGCACGCATTTCTTTTCTTTTTTTTATCCGGGAGGTTTTTTTCTCCGCGAAGACTCTCTAACTTTTTGTGGCGCCCTCATTCAGGGGGGCGCCCTTTTTCAAAATTCTCTAATACATTTGGCGGTTAACGCGTTAACATCCTCTAAAAATACTTTTAGCGAAACAACAAATTCAGTATTGAATACGTCTACATTAGTGAGTATTTTTGCGTACTTTTTTGCGTCTGCTTTTTTTTAACTAGACCTCAGCTTTAATCCGATCAGTCAGCATGTTGAACGTTGATCATTGCATGTTTTGGAAATAAAGGCGGAATGCAATTTAATCGTAAAAACAATTATACTAGGTTTATTAGATTGCATTATTGGGCATATTGTTAGGAAGAGTTAATATGCTTTTTACAGCGAACCAGGAAAAACCTGGTAAACTTTATTTTATATTCTTTGTACGACAATTTTTATATTTTTTCCGTACAAACAAACCATATTCCAATAAAAATTTAATTATCGTTTTTAAAAACGTAAACGCTTTTAAATAAACTTCTAGCCGAGATTTTGTTATTAAATTCAATTAAAATTTGTTACATATTTTCTTGAAAAAACATCTGCATTCTTTCGGTTTGGTTAACAAATCAATATAAAGGTTTGCTGATAGTGAATTTTTTTATTAACAGCGAACACGTTTATCCAATATATGCTTTTTTTTATTCATAAGACCGCGTGAATATGGTTTGAAGAAGCCGTTAAATGAAAATTGATTTAATCCCACCGAGACTTGTGATATTAACAAATTCTTGAGATGATACCGACGTGCAATTTTGGGTGTGGAATTTAATTAAATCCGGCTTATTATACACCCGTTCCTCCAAAAACCTGCGTATGTTGAGCGTTTGACAGGTTCACATTGGGTAAAAATTTCCATAGGGTTAAATTCGAGTTTGTCAATGTTTCAACTATAATTTCTGCTTCCATTGAATTAGACTTACACTAATTAAATGTAATGCGTAAGCTTAGTACATTAAAAGGACTTTCATGTGATTTTATGAAACATATATCAAACCATGTTAAAATTTCATTAAAATTAGATGAAAATCCATTAACGTCATTAAATTTAAATACAGAAATGAAATGTCAAATTCAGACGAGGCAAATATTATCCATACGGAAAAATCTTCCTAAAATAAGCAGTTTTAATTTTACAAGAATTAGAAATTTGGTTAACAATTTATCTTTTTTTATTAAACTAAATAATTTTCTCATAAAATGTACATCGTTTGTAAAATTACTTACGTAAATATTTTAAAACAACTACGTAATGTCTCTAAAAATTTGTTAAAATTTGAAAACAAAAATGAAATTGTTTTCAGGATTAATAAACGGACTTGTGAAAATCAGTCAATTTGCTAGTTTTTGTGGTCCGTTTGACAATTTAATAACTTTCAATTAATTAAGGTTATCAATATTTCATTGGCCCTCTCAATAAGACACACAATAATGGCAGATTTGAACAGAAACACTTTGATTACTGAAGATGTTCTCAATAAAGGTCGAAACGTTGGTACGATAAAGAAACATTTTTTTTAATAAAACCTACGTGACATCAGACCGTATCTCACGATCTACAAATAATCATTAACTATCACTAAACATCACACATTTCTACACTATAATTAATTACGATAAAAAGTGAATGGCACGAGCGGGATTCGAACCCTCGATCTTCCGCTTGATACGCCGCTGCTCTACCACTTGAGCTATCGTGACCTCGATCCGCTCGGACACTAACTTCCCATGTAAACCGCACTTTTTGAAGTTTCCCTGCTTTTTGCCATTTTTCAAATGTCATGTAATCTATTTGATTCCCGGCGACAAATTAAATAGCCACGGAGAGATTTAGTGAAGGTCTATACTTCCTACTTCTATATACTCATACTTTAGGCCCAAATTTGGTATTCAAAACGTTACAAATGCAAGAAAAAAAGGATAAAATGAAAATATTATACAAATTGGTTCAAGTTACAGAGGCTTTGCATACTTGAACTAATGTCGAAATGCTGGCATACGAAATTGAACAATTTTGAAAAGGAAGAAAACCAAACCTAAGACAAACTCTTTAATATGCCTACGTTTCGATCTTTATTGAGATCATCCTCAGGACCTGGGATTTATAAACACTGTGTAAAGTTTACAAATACATGTAGGACGTGAAAAAATGAATTTATAAATGGGAGAAAACTTAGTTTAAAAAATGAATTTATAGAATGCAAAAAAAAATGTTTAGATTAAAAAAAAACGGAAAATAAACACTCATTGAATTTAATATTGTCTACCATTGTATAAATTCATGATTTTAATCTAAAATTTTCTAACTGGTAATAACTACAAACTCCTGGAGGTTTTCAAATTCTATCAAAATTTTTACATTCAATCATCTTTCAGTGACATACACACTTTTTTGCATTGCGCATCAGGGAGGCTCAAATATTTTGAATTTTTTCATCATCGTTATGAAATGCGGTCTGGTGTGAGGCTTAAAAAAAATATTTTCTTTATCGTGACAACGTTTCGATCTTTATTGAGATCATCCTCAGGATGTGGGGTTTATAAACGTTGTTTAAATATTACAAATATAAGTCGGATGTGAAAAAAAATGAATTCATACAATGCTAAAAAATTTTGAATTAAAAAAAATTAAAACATATCCAAAAACTTTTTAAAAATGAATTTATACAACTATAGAAAATTTTAGATTTAACAAAAGATGAATTATGCAACACAAAAAAAAATTTAGATTCAATCAAATTATTTGTACTCAACTCACAAAAAATTTGTAACATTGTATAAATGCATCCTTTTTTTTAAATCCCAAATTCATTTTTAATTTTTAAATATTTTTTATTATCAAACTTATTTTCTATTTATTTATTTTTGATCTAATATGTTCTAGTATTGTATAAATTCATTTTTTTCACACCCTACATGCATTTGTAAAATTTCAAGAACAAAGGAAGTCGCAGCCCCTGAAGATGATCTCAATAAAGATTGAAACGTTCGCACGATAAAGAAAATGTTTTTCTGAACTTACATCACACCGGACCGCATCTCACGATTATCATCACTAACGGCCAGTAAACACCACAAATTCAAAATTAATTTATTAGGTTTCATGGTCCGCTTGACCAAATAATTTCTTTCCAAATAAGTAATCTTTAATTAAGGATTTGGTTTAGATAAAAATTAAAAATATTAAAAAGCAGGAAAAATTCAAAAGTTGGGGTTGAGGTGGAGAGTTAGCGGAATAAAATGCGAGAATGATAATGACAAATGAGAAACTCGCGATGCCCAAAATACACGGCAGGCGGTAAAAATATAGACAATAATGGCATTCATCGTTATATAACATTAATAATAGTTAACTGAACAATTTTTATCACTGTGTCACCATTCAAATTTCAAAAAATTTTGACAACTCAAACGAAACATGTATTTTATCTCAACCTAATCGAAAATATCTGGCCGTGGAAACTGCGATCCTTTAATATACCCTTATTTTAAATATCCAAGGACGTAATTTTCCCATATTTTCCGGCCAGAGTAAGCGTTGTAACACATAAACAGAGAAATATCAAGGGGCAATGCCGGGCGCAAAGTTTTTTGGCACTTGGCGTTCGGTAGAAACAACTTTATCGCGGTTGTCATAACTCGAACGAAGTTATTTCTTCGGGACAATGAGGAGGGTTTGTATCAACATTCCATAAGCAAGCAATAAAAGGAATTGTTGTGGAATTCTTATAAAAATATTATTGAAACGTTTTAAGGTTTCTGTGTGAAATAGTTGAATGATCAACCAGTGGGATCACTACTTTATTTATATCGATTAGGATCTATGAACCTCATCCGTTCCCAAGGATAGAGAGCATAACGGGCAAAGTTGGGAAATGTATCTGGTACTGTCTTAGATGTAAACTCAGTTTTTTAGCAAATTCTTATTTTAAAAAAAGTTTGAGAGAAAACGGTTTTTCCAACGCGATAAAAGGGCCACTGGCAATTGAAACCTCTTCCGCTTGTTTTGGAAATATCACCTGCTATTTTCCGGCCTGTAGCACATATATTACATAAATAAAGAGTTACGTCGTTCTGCATTTACTTTATTAAAAATATTTTGATTTTTTTATTTGAAGAAAATTAAAATATTAAATTATTTAGTTTGTCCAATGAAAGATGAGGGTGTCAAACTCAAATTGGATAAAAAAGCTTTACAACTGTGTAAAGTATAAAGCCAAATAATTAATCAGAATTCGTGAGAAGCGGTCTGGTGTGATGTACGTTTCAGAGAAACATTTTTTTTATCGTGCAGACGTTTCGATCTTTATTGAGATCATCTTCAGGGCCTGGGATTTACAAACACTGCTTAGATTTAACAAAAACATGTAGGATGTGGAAATGCAAAAAATATTTTTTTTTTATATTTAATCAAAGTCAAGCAGAAAAAAAAATTAAGTGAGTAGAAATACATTGATTGAATACGAAAAAAATTTTATATTGTATAATTTTAATTTGAAATTTTTAAAAATATCATTAAAACGTTTTAACGTTTCTGTGTAAAATAGTATTTGAAATCACATCAATGGATCATTACTTTATTTATATCAATGAGGTGATTAGCCATTGAAACTTTTTAAACTAAAAAAAAAACTTTTCAACTTTTTTCAACACCATACAAATTTTTGTTAAATTCAAACAATGTTTGTAAATCCCAGTCTCTGAAGATGATGTCAATAAAGATAAAAACTTTGGCATGATAAAGAAATTTTCTTTTGAAACCTGCATCACACAAGACCTCATCTCAGGATTTCAGAATAATTATTTATTTTTTATAATTAATTATGAGTGGTTTTTAGTGACCGTTAGTTAATTATTATTCAGAGATCGTGAAATGCTGTCTGGTGTGACGTAGGTTTTATAAAAACATTTTCTTTATCGTGCCAATATTTTGATCTTCATTAAGATCATCTTCAGCGCTCGTAATGTTATTTCTCTGTGTACTCATGGTGTCAAACATGTTCTGTCAACATCTCTTAAAATAATGACACAACTACGCAGAAAGCAAACATTTTGAACTCTGAAGATGATCTCAGTAAAGTTCGAAATGTGGGCACGATAAAAAAACATGTTTTTCTAAAACCTACATCACACCGGAGTGCAACTCACGATCCCTGAATAATCATTAACTAACGGTCACTAAAAACCACTCATAATTAATTATAAAAAATAATTATTCCGAAATCCTGAGATTATTTTATTATTATTATTATTTTATAAATGTAAATATTGTTTGTAAATCCCAGGCCCTGAAGATGTTCTCAATAAAGATCGAAACGTGGCACGATAAAGAAAATATTTTTCTGAAATCTACATCAAACCAGACCGCATCTCACGATCTCCGAATAATCAATGTCTAACGTTCACTAAACACCACACATCCAATTTTTTTTTTTTTTTTTATAAAATGCGCGATTTCTAAATAGCAATTTATAATAAGAACAAAAATAAAAATGCTAGGGAAAGTAAATTCTATAAAATTGACAATATCGTTCATATTTTTTATAAGCTGTTTATATGACGATAAATTTTCAGCAATTAGGACTATAAGTTTCAGTTATTTATAAATTATTTTTATGGTACTTAATGAAAGACTTCATCAGGGTTAAGTAAATAAAAGATCAACAATTTGATTTGACTGTTTGTTTTTAGTTAAAAGCCTAAAGATCATTTTTTCCCCTGCTAACCTGCGTAGAAAAGGTTACAATTCATCGTTGAAAATGTCGAGAAAAAATATTCCAGGTATAAACAGGTCGCAGGGGGAAACATTTCGCTGTGGGAATACGAGAGGGGGTTTGGAACAATCTAATCTGTAACTAATCTAACAAGTATCCCCAAGGAATTTGGATGTAGCGTTGAAATTACCTGTTAGGTCAGTCTACCAAATTCAGGCCTAGAATTCACGCTTCCTTCGTAAATTAAAAAAAAACATAAATAAATAAAACGTACCTTATTTTTTTTTTTTTTAATTTTTTAGTAATTTAGTTGTTTCATTTTCATTTTACATCACCTATTATTACTTGTCGTTAGGAGCTACAAAATTATGAAGTAGAACTAAATTTATTTATATATTTCAAAAGGTCGGGCAAAAAAAAAAGTGACGAATTAAAATTAATTAATTGGATGAATACAATAGACTTATTTGAAAACTTGTTTAAAGTTCAGAGGCGAATGAAAATTGGTTAGTTTTACAAATGTAAATTACTTTTTATAGCTTCACTAATGCAAGTTCTAAAGAGCGAGTCTCCTACTTTTAACAAAATTCCAAGAGGATTTACTAGCTGCTACAACTTTAAAGAATCATTAGGTAAGTTTTACTATAACTCATACATATTCATGGCAATAAAACTTTACGTTGGGTTATTTACAACTTTTTAAAAATAAATAGCGAGTCGAAGCATTCCAGACCACTCTTTGAGTTCTTCAAAGAATTTTTAATAGGCAAGAGAGCTTACTTAATCTAAGAGTTCTTCTGGTATTTTTTTCATAACTCGTATTATAAGCAATAAATTTATGATTTTAGATTAAAACGAACTTACTGTATGCATAAAAATTTAATAAACTGTAGCTTTGTAAAAAGCTTCTAACCGATCCGTTCAAGAAAGGAATAAAATTTTTGAAGTTTTAACAAAGTTGAAATTTGATTATTTTACCCTTGTATCGAAGCTTTCTGGTTTGTGCAATTTAATAAAATATTTTTTAAGAAAATACTTGACGTCATGAAATAGCATACTATTCCTTTAAAAAAAAAGTTTTAAAATAATGTATTAATTCTCAAGTCATTTTAATATTTACATCTATTAGTCTTAAATTTTATGTGCACTACCGCAACATAATAATATAAAACACACTGCGTTGGAAATGCAGATTAGATTTTTTTATTGACAAGATATTTTCAACAATAGTAAGTATTTTTGAAAGAAAGTGGCGGCCTGAGAAAAATTAGTGTCGATGTTAATATGAAAATGTTCATGAAAAACCTGTACTTCAACCAATTCTTTGCATTAGCAAAATCTATTTTGAAGTATTTTTCACTGCCAGAACTAATTATTTAACCAAGAATGACAGTTATAAAAAATGTCAGAAAAAAAGTATTAATTTAATAAGTTGTTCTAACGTAGTGTATATTTTATAATTAATTAAGGTTTTTAGTTGAGATAAAAATGCTCATGGCACGAGCTAGATACGCAGCTGCTCTACCACATGAGGGCGACCCACTCGGACACTAACTTCCCGTCTCAACCCCACATTTTGAATTTTCCCTCATTTTTGCCATTTTTCACATGTCGTGTAATCCGTTCGGATTCTGGGCGAGAATTGAAATGGCCACGAAAGTTAGTGGATCGAGGTCACGATAGCTCAAGTGGTAGAGCAGCGGCGTATCTAGCCGAAGATCGTGGGTTCGAATCCCATTGAATTTTTTATATCAACTAAAAACCTTAATTAATTCTAATATATTAATTGATCAAGCTGACCAGGAAATGAGTGTATTTATACAATATACAGTGAAATATTTAGTATAAAATAAATAAATACAT
>CM077114.1:6726388-6753778 GCA_039619505.1 Cimex hemipterus | reverse complement strand
ACTGATTTTTTTTTTTTTTTTTTTTTTTTTTTTTTTTTTTTTTTTTTTTTTTTGTACGAGGGTTTGCAACAGCAGAGGTCATATAAACCCTCAGGGTGCCGGTGTTTTTGAAAAAAGCCGATATTTGTAAGTATGTCGGGTTCGAATGTAGGGCCGCTGGATTCGAACCCGGGACCTTGATCTTACAGCGATGAGCGTCGTGTCAAAGACGAAACCTCGCGGCCACCGACGCCCCCCCCAATTGTTTCATATTGTTAATGAAATAATTACTTTGTCAAGATATTGACTTCGAAAAACAGAATCCCTAGATATTTTAAACGCGTATGAAAACGGGAAATAGAGGCCATTATTGAGAAATCGTGAGATGCGGTCCGTTGTGATGTAGGTTCCAGGAAAACATTTCCTTATCGAGCCAACGTTTCAATCTCAATAAAGATCGAAACGTTGGCAGGATAAAGAAAATGTTTTTTCTGGAACCTACATCACACCAGAACGCATTTCAAGATGTTGGAATAATTATCTATTAACGGTCACTGATCACACGTAATAATTGAAACTGAACACAAAAATTTCACAATTCAATTTATATTAAAAGATCATTTTTTAATGTATTTTCGTGAAGAATTATTTACACATTTATTCGAATTTGATTTAGGGAAAGAATGTCCTGTATTTATTTAGAAATCTTAAGATACGGTCTGGTGTGATTTGGGTTTCAGAAATATCCTGTATTTCAAGTTTCCGTTGGAGTTTAAAATATCTATGGTTTCTGTTTTTCAAAGTCAATATCAACAAAATATAATTATTTGATTAACAACATTAAACAGTTCGGTATTTTATCGTAATAATTAAAAGTAGATAAAAGTTAATCTCACAATTCACACATTTATGTCGTTTCAGAAAACATTTAGCAAAGCACGATAAAGAACACGTTTTTCTGAAACCTACATCACACCAGACCGCATTTCGCGATATCTGAAAAATTATTTAATTATTACAATAAAATACTGAACCTTTTAATATTTATTCAAATATCGTGAGATGCGGTCTGGTGTGATGTAGGTTTCAGAAAAACATTTTCTTTATCGTGCCAACGTTTCGATCTTTCATTGAGATCATCTCCAGGGCTCAAAGTGTTTGTCTTCTGAGTAAGAAGATGATCTCAATAAAAGATAGAAACGTTGGCACGATAAAGAAAATGTTTTTCTGATACCTACATCACACCAGACCGCATCTCACGATATTTGAATAATTATCCGTTGACGGTCACAAATCTCTACACCTTTTAATATTGTTAATAAAATAATTACTTTGTCTGGATATTGACTTTGATTCATACGTTTATGTTGGAAGATGATATATTTTATGTATTTATGAAAATCATTATTTATACATTTCATTCGAAAGTGAATCAAATTCAAATGACATGTATAAATAATTATTGACAAACATACATAAAAAAATCTTATCTTTCAACATAAATTCACATATTTTCTTCATTCTTTTTTTTCACGTTTTAATTATTACGTTAAAATACTGAATTTTTCAATATTTTTAAACCGGCACTGGATCATTTACTTCAGGAAGTAACGTTTTGTGGATGTAAAAACCAGGATGTGATTTGATCATCAAACCAAGTAAAGAATCATTTTGTCACGATAAAGATCTCATAACGATCTGAGCACGATAAAGAAAATGTGTTTCTGAAACATACGTCAGACCGGACAGCATCTCACGATTTCCGAATAATCATTTCGAACAAGATATTTCCTCAAGAAAAAATATATACGTGCTTTTTGATATGTGTAGAAAAAAATTCAATGTTTCTTGTGAGA
Source organism: Cimex hemipterus (assembly GCA_039619505.1). Classification (NCBI taxonomy): domain Eukaryota; kingdom Metazoa; phylum Arthropoda; class Insecta; order Hemiptera; family Cimicidae; genus Cimex; species Cimex hemipterus. The sequence continues at coordinate 6,751,943 of CM077114.1, read as the reverse complement.
CTGAAGAATAAAAAAATGCAGGAATTACTGAGGCAAAGGTCACCCGATAATCTATAAAAAAAACAGCATTAGTCTGTCAAAACCGTTGGCATTAATAGTAAAAAACTAACAATACTATGTGTAGTAATGAAAAATGGTAAAAAGAGAGAAAATTCAAAAAGGTGGGGTTGAGATGGAAAGTAAGTGTCCGAGTGGATCGAAGTCACGATAGCTCAAGTTTTAGAGCAGCGGCGTACCAAACCGAAGACCGTGGGTTCGAAACCCGTTCGTGCCATTGACTTTTTATCAACGAAAAACCTTAATTGTACCTATGAGTAGTGCATGTAAATAAATATACCCAAAAGATAATCATAACATTTTAAATTATCATGGTATTAAAATTCTTAAAGTTTGACAGGCAAAAAAAAGGATGAAATTGAAGAGAATTGATATTTTTATCTGGTAGCGATAAATGTTACCTGTTTCGTTATGTTCCAATATAAAAAAGCAATAAAGCGTATTACAAAAAAAAAAAAAAAAAATAGGCTGAGATTTACTTTGGCAATTGATCATGAGAATGTAAATACATCGACAGCTTTCCTGTTACAGAGTTTTAATTGCAGTTTTATTTTTATTTTTGTCTGCTTCTGAAAGCGTGAATGGGGTGACGAGTTTTATTGTCCACGGGGATTATTATCCTTTTCCTGGCTAAGCGGAACAGACTTCAAAAGGTTTGCCAACCGTGGGGAAAACGGTAACATCAATCATATTTGACTGGCGGATTGGGTAAACGCTCTCGTTTCCAGGTAATGAATCACCTGCCGGACATTGTCCATCTCCCTGACTTCCATTCTCGGCTATTTACAAAGCATGGACAACCTGGGTGGATTAAAAAAAAAATTCCTTGTAAAATTTTTTGAAAAAATGTGCAAACCATAAAATTTTGATCTTTCGTCTGTTTATACTATTAATATAACAAATGTGTAGAGATTAGTGACCGTTAATCGATAATTATTCAGATATCGTGAGATTCGGGCTGGTGTGATGTAGGTTTCGGAAAAACATTTTCTTTATCGTGCCGACGTTTCGATCTTTTATTGAGATCATCTTCAGGGCCTGGGATTTACAAACATTGTTTACATTTATCAAATACATTTAGGATGTGGAAAAGTGAATTTATGCAATGCAAAATATATTTTATATTCTAGAGATGATCTCAATAAAAGATCGAAACTTTGGGACGATAAAGAAAGTTTTTTTTTCTGAAACCTACATCACACCAGACAGCATCTCACGATATTTCAATATTATAACATATAATACGGCAAAAATACGATTTTTTTTAAAATCCAATAAATAGAACTCATAGTCTTCCTCACACACATTATTGCAAATTTATTTTTTTTTAAATACTTGGTTAAAATGAATAAACTAATAGTATTATAAAATAATCATTATTCAAATTATTCAATATATGAACGAAATTTGTAGATAATATGAAAACTAGCGATTTTCAAAAACGAAAAAATAATAAAACGAGACGCCGGTGTGCACAAAGTTTTAGCCGTTGACGCGGCTCGCATCACTGTAAGCTAAAGGTCCCGGGTTCGAATCCAGCCGCTCTGCATTCGAACCCGACACACGTACAAATGAGTTTTTTGTTGTTTTTTTCAAAAACACCAGCACCCCGAGGGTTGAAATAACCTCTGCTACTATGGATCCTCATAAGAAACCCAGATGAAAACTCAAATACTACAAAAATCTAAAAGAAAATTTATCGTTTTTAGAAAGAAATAAGAGAAAAAACTGATGACGTAATAAAATGAAAAAAAAAACAATAAAATTCATATCCTACATGTATTTGTAAAAAAAGCGTTTATAAACCACAGGCCCTGAAGATGATCTCAGATCGAAACGTTGGCAAGATAAAGAAAATGTTTTTCTAGAACCTGCGACACACCAGACCGCAGCTCAAGATGTCCAAATAAGTAAATCATTTCAATTTTACATAAACATGCTAATTGCCATTTACTGCATATGTGAAAATCCATTTAAATAGTCAAAAAAATTATTATAAATATTTTGACCGCACAATAATCACGGTTATTGTATCGCATATAAAATCATATAAGCTCAGTTGGATCGCTTTATCATCGCGATATTCTTCAAATTACAATCCCACCCTCGAAAAATTTGAAATGTGACCATGAATCCTTTTCAAAACGTTTTAAAATATTTGTAAAAGATATTTGAGAGCCTGAGGTGGCAGTAACGCATCGAACCCGAGTCCATTTCAGGAAAAACCTTTGACTATATATTGGTCATTTCAGGCGTGGAGTAAAGTTGGCGTCCCCCAGGTGCAAGAAGAGCTCGGTCGATAAGTCCAAGACTGTGAAATTGGAAAAGAAGGTTCATCTTAATCCGACTCAGAATCGGCCACTCGCGGTCAGCTGCGCTGACGTCATTCCGACATTTCCAGCTAAGTTGCACTATATGTCACAATTAAAAGTGTCATTCTTCGGCTTAATTTCCACTGTTAGCAAGCAGTCATTGTAAATGTTTGCATTTTTAAAAAAGGAAATATTATATACATAAGAAAAAATATCAAGAATAAAGAAAAATTTTAACAATATAAATAACCAAAGGAACTAACAGGTCTATATGTGGTAAATATACATTCACGTACATATCTAATTTAAATATATATCTAATTTTTCACATTCCAGATTTAAAAAAAGAAGCGTCAAATACATAAATTTTCAAGACTAAAGTGAAGAAAGCTATTTATTCCAGCTTGTTATGAACAAGTAAGTAAATCAAAAATATTCAAGTATAATATAGTTAATTAATATGAAATGTAATAACCATACTTGATGTATAACAACCTTATTTAAAATAAAAGAAAAAATAATTAAATTTAAAAAATTAATTAACAATAATCATATTTTTCAAGGGCACTTTCAACACAATTTTCGCTTTCAGATAAATAGACCTGTAAATATAATGGATTTAAATAAAATGTAAATTTGCTGTACCTCATTATTTTGGTCAAAGAAAATCGTAATCAAAAATACTACAAACTGTATAAAGATTAGTGATAATTATTCATTCAGATATCGTGAGATGCCGTCTGGTGTGATGTACGTTTCAGAAAAACATTTTATTTATCGTGCCAATGTTTCGACCTTTATGGAGATCATCTTCAGGACCTGGGAATTATAAAAAATGTTGAAAATGTACAAATAGGAGATGAGAAAGAAATGAATTTATAAAACACTAAAAAAATTTTAGATCAAAAACTTAGTTTATTTAATGGTGGAAAATTTTAGATTAAAAAAAATGAATTTATACAATGCTAGAAAATTTGAGGTTAAAAAAATTATACAGTGCTATATCATTTTTGATTCAAAAAATTATACAATTCAAAAAAATTTTAGATACAAAAGTGAGCGGAGATTAGTGACCGTTAATCGATAATTATTCAGATATCGTGAGGTGCGGTTTGATATGATGTAGGTTTCAGAAAAACATTTTCTTTATCGTGCCAACGTTTCGACCTTTACTCGATGGCACGCAAGAACGGCAAAGTACACGGGAGACAAACACTTTGATCACTGAAGATGATCTCAATATAGATCGAAACGTCGGCACGATAAAGAAAATGTTTTTCTGATACCTACATCGCACCAGACGGCATCTCACGATATCTGAATGAATAATCATCGATTAACGGTCACTAATCTCAATACAGTTTGTAGTATTTTTGATATGCGATTTACTTTGACTAAAATGATGAGGTACAGCAGATTTAAATGTTATTTAAATCCATTATATTTAGTGGTCTATTGATCTGAAAGCAAAAATTGTATATTTTTATCTACGAAGTTACGTACAAAAAAGTCGATTGTACACGTGGCACACTCGTAGACTTTCTTCTTTTTTTGAAATATTTTATAAAACTGTAACTTCCAGTAAAACAGTATAAAAGCGCAGTGAAGGATTTTATAGTTTATAGTTAAATTTTACGTTATAGCAGTTACAAATACTACAAACAAGAATGTTTTAATGAAAGAAAACACGTGAAGGCTCATTAAAGATATTTTTGGAAAGGAAAAACATGGTTTGGCGAGATCATTAGTGCGTTCAATTTTCGTGTTCACCTGTACTTTACCCAATTCAATTTCCGGGCTCATCATTAGAGTTGTGTTGTTTATTTTAACATGGAAAATGTTGTATTGTGTACCCTTTCAGTGTCCTTGTACATAAAACGGGAGTGTTTTATATTATATTTAATATAATAAAACTTTGACGCTGGGACCTGGAATCGCGTGCGTCACGAGGTTCTGGGTCGGTTTCTCGCCGTCGCCATTGGGATTTTGTTTTTGTTTTTTTTTCCACTCTTGTAAAAAACCAGGACACGTAGGTACTACAAAGAAGCAGAAGACCGTGATATACTGGCTAAAAGGGTAAAAAAAAGAAATAACATTCCCATAGGAGAAAGGACGGTTTCTCCTGTAAAATCACACGAACTATATATTCCATAAAAATATTTTTTACTCCCCTGCATAAATGACTCAAAGATCAAAAATAGTAAAGATTTCTTTAAATCATAAAAAAACAAATTATCGAAAATAATTGAATTTTTCACTGTTACATTTACTCAAATGTATAACAACGTTGATAATTTTTTAACCTTTTACAAGCTAAATTTTTATAATTGTTTGACCTAAAACGTACTACTAATGAGCGGACTACATTAAAAACTTTGGGAAAAAAATTTCCATTAGTGTAATTACTTTTTCGTCTCGAATAATACTTTTTTCATTATGAAGGCGACATTTTGCTTTTTTTTGTCCTCCATTCTAGATTTTTTTTTGCTTTATAAATCATTGCCGTTTTTCCTGAATATTTAAATTAATTTTATATCACATACTGTATAATGCAGTAAGCAAATCAGGATATTTTGAAGCACAAAGCAAATAAAGTTGAAATGAAAGACCCTTATATTTTTCTCATAATAAATACCGATATGTAAAGTAGATTGTTTCGTTTTATACATGAATGTATTTATTTTTAGAAGATCGATTTATAGAAGGTACTTTCAGCGGGTATGAACAAACATACTCAAATTGATCTATATCGGAGCTATCGGCAACACAGTATATCAGCCCTAAAACACTTTTTAACCTAAAAACACAATCACAATAGATATTTGTTCGCGCCATTTCGGGTGAATTTTGTCCTTAATCCTTCAGCCCACTATCGTTGCTTAAGTTCTTTTTTTTCGCCCTCTCCGACGATTGTAGCTTACAGTCTTGCTCCTGAATTCTCGATGTTTTTCAACTTGCTTTCAAACGATTTTCCTTTTGAAATCCCGCACGCACACCGCGGCTTACGTTTCTACCTCGATTTCTACTCTTCCATTTACTTAGTTTCATGTTATACAACTGCACGTTCTTTATTCATTCCCATTTTCCTAGTTTTCCCTTTTTTCTGGCACTCAAGGGAAGATCGCGGAAAAAAACGTGAGAGCCAAAAAAAGAAAAAAAATCCGCGTCAGACTATTTGCATTATACGGATCCCTCCTGGTAGACAAGGTACATTCGTTCCCTGTCTTGCTCAGGTCCAGAAAAGCACATGAGGATCTTTAAAGACTGCGCCTAGTCCTACGGCCATATTGGCCCCCTGTGCAAGCACGGGATCGTTTCCTCAAGAAAGGAGTGGACACGCTTCCGCTTACGGAGCGTAGTGCAATTCTGTAAGTTTTCACGTATAGCCTCGAAAAAGGCTCTTCCTCGCTTGGCTCTTCTGCAGGGCTGTGTCGGCACACCGCCCGACCAGCCTCGTAGCTGGAGCTACTCCAGCTCGATAGAGAAGGCAGCTCTATCGAAACCCGTGTGTACTTCCGACAGGCGGGCCGGCACCGGCTATTTATTTAAATGAAACACTAACCACCGCCCAGAGGTATACAAGATGCCTCTGGGCTACTCTCAAGGAGCCTCACCACGCACCACTACAAGTCCGATCTCAATTGCAAGCAGTAGACTTGGTACGTGCTTGCGCCCGTAGTTCAGTTATTCTCGCATAAAGGAATCTCATGCTGCATTCCGCGTAGTGTGACTGATCGCACACCCGACGGTTGATTGTAGCAAATGACTGTACACAGAATTTCGCCAAACCGTCTACTGCTTTAGAATGCTTGCCAGGCGCTCTAGGCTACAGTAAACCTGGATGTCCTCTCGCATCCGAGAGGAGAGAGTGGGATTTGGGGAATTTGGAAGGATAGGGATTGAGAAAGGTTTTGTGTTCGGATGTTTGCAATTCAATGCCTTGGGCGATGGGATAGCCAATCCGTACGCGGTACAGTTAAATTTCCGTCTTCTCATTTATAAATTTTTTAGGTAAATTTTATGCCTTGAACGATTATGGATAGGGATAAAGAGGCGGTTGCTAGGCCTACTGTATCACACCCTTTTATTTATAACTCACTGGCTAGCTTTGGGCTATTAACCAGCCTGCACTGCTGTGCCAGCGAGTCCTTGGTGTAGGATCGTGCTTGTGGTTTTTTTTTCCGTCGTAGTTGCAAGAACCTGCATCTACATAAAATGTGTTCTGCGGTACAAACTCGTGTTAATCCTCAATTTTACTAACTGATTTACTTAAGAATAGTAGAAGTAGATGTTGATATAAATTCCGGGTATAGTATACTGCGCATTTTAATGGCTACGGTATCGCCCTTGCTCTGCGCAAAGCACATCAGTGAGTCCTAACAGTAGGCCCGGTGTCAGTGGTTGTATCTCGTCTACAGCATACATTGTACATCCCATGGCACATTCTCCTACGAGCTTGTGTAGCACAACAGGTTTTTAATAGGTGTAATAGTGTCTACCCTACCTGTTGGCATAATCTGTGGCGTCTTGTATTATTCCAATTTTCTTTATGTTTCCATTTAGTTTTCAGTGTCCTGTTAGGATTCGCGGTTTCTATCTCATTCTTTTGAAACATTCTGGCACTTAATTCCTTCCGAAATTTGTTAGGGGATGCTTGGATTGTTGGGTAAATTCCATTGTTCGTTTACTTTCTTTTTGTCCTTCTGCCTGATGCATTGATACTATGGGTCCCTATGCCATAGAAAGGCTCGGGTCCTATGGGCAGTGTAGCAGACCCTTTCCTTGCAAGAGTGTCCGCTTTCTCGTTGCCTTCTACTCTCATGTGTCATGCAATCCAGCAGACTTAGTACCTAATAAGTTTAATTTGGTGTTTCAGTTCAACACCACCTTTGAAATTATGATGTTTGAGCTTAGTGCTTTTATTGCTGGTTATCTATCTGATATGACAACAACATTCTTGTTTTTGTACCCTTTAGTTTTATGGTCTATACACAATGTCTGTCATGTAAAAAATAATATAACACTAAATGAAATTAAAAGGCCTAAGGTCAAAAACTGAAGAAAGTTTATAAGGTGCGGTCTGGTGTGATGTAGGTTTCAGAAAAACATTTTCTTTATCGTGCCAAAGTTTTGGTCTTTGTTGAGATCATCTTCCGGGTCCAACGTTCTTCTGTGCCCTTGTGCCATTCTTGCGTGTCGTGTTGAGAGTGCCAGAAATACTTTGAGCCCTGAAGATGTTGTCAATAAAGATCGAAACGTTGGCACGATAAAAAAAATAATTTTCTGAAACCTAGATCACATGAGACAGCATCTCACGATATCTGAATAATAATCGATTAACGGTCACTAATCCCTATACAGTTTGTAGTATTTTTGATTGCGATTCACTTTGGCCAAATTGATTAGGTACAACAAATTTACGTTTTATTTAAATCCATTATAGTGGTCTATTGACCAAAATATTTCTTTCTATTAATCAATCTTTTTATTTAAGGTTTTAGGTTGAAATGAAAATATTAGTGCCACGAACGGGATTCGAACCCAAGACCTTCAGCTTAACACGCCGTTCCTCTACCACTTGAGCTATCGTGACTTCGATCCGGTCGGACAACTCCCCATCCAAACCAACAACGGGGTTCGAAACCCACTAGTGGCACTAACTTTTTTCAACCAAAAAGCTAAAATAAAAATATTAATTTAATTTTATTTGAAGTCTTTTATCATTCTTTTGTTGATAAAAATAAAGAAAATAAATGTTGAACATTGAATTTGAATTTTTAAAACGACAAAAATTATTGTTTTGTTTAGCATATTACCGTTTAATTTAATAAAATAATTAAATGCAATAACATTTAGTTTTTTATAATGTTTCATGTTTTTCAATTAATCAATTTTAAAAATTTGAAGCAAATTTTTTTTATGAACGTTCACCATGAACTAAATTGAAGAATGCTCGCGTGTGCTAATTGAACATTGATATTTACTTTCTAATCGATGTGAGATAATCGGTTGAATCGATATTTTGTTCCCGGTACGTAATTTGTCACATAGTAAAACAATTCCTCGCCAAAGCCACGAAACGCTAAGCTAATCAACTTTGATTAAAATCCGAACTTTGAAGTATTTAATGAAGGTCCATTTGGATTTTTACACCATCCTAAACCCCTTTTCATCTCTCGCGGCTTTACGCTTTGAAATAAAGCGACAAAAAGACTATAGATTTTTTAAAACTTACTCTTATATTCTGGAGGGTGCTAATAGAATAACTCTTTAAAAAATAAATTTAGTGTTTTCATTAAATTTTTAATTTGTCTGGAAATTTTTTTGAAGCTTTTATCTTCCACTATGGTAAAACTTTTGTTTACTTGATAGCGTTCTTTGTATATTCTTGATTTTCTTGATATTTTGACAATTAATTATATCGACGTGGTTTGTGTCGTTAAAACCTCGACTTTGGATCACCATGGCGACCACTTCGCCCCGTGGCTAGTTCAGATATGTGATTAAAAGTAACGAAAGGGCTCTTTAATTAAAACCCTATCGAAATTGAAGAGGGTAAGCGGATGAGGTCAGGCAGATGTTTCCCAGGGACAAAAGCCTCTTTGCTGGATTAGGATAATGTCCAAAAGACACCCCAGGCGGGCAAAACAATTCTTTACTCCAATCATCCTGGGCGAAGCAAACAGACACCTTCGACTCAATTAAACTCTGTGTTTATTTAAAATAATTAAACTAATTTAATTAAAGAAAAACTAGTAAGAACTCTCACAACCAGCTCAATGCTCTATCTCAAGAAAATTAAGTTGACTCCCCACATAGAAAACAACCCAAGAAAATTAACTCATTTATATACTTATTTATCTAACAGTTTCACAATTATAAATATAATCAATAAAAACAAAGATTTTAATTACACATGTACTTAGAAATATACTATAACGAACAATTAAAATAAATTTGTGGTGTTTAGTGACTTAATCAATGATTACTCGGAGATGGATACTGGTGTGACATAGGTTGTAGAAAAACATTTTCTTTATCGTGCTAATGTTTCGAGTTTTATTGAGATCATCATCAGTGCCTGTGATTTATTTAAAACAACAATATCTCAGTGACACACAAGAATGGCACTTCTACACGGAAAATAAATTATGTTATACAAAAATTTCTAGCATTGTATAAATTCGTATTTTTATCTAAATGTTCTAGCATCTTATAAATTCATTTTTTGAATCTAAAATTCCCTATCATTTAAATTCATTTCATTTTATCGAAAAAATTTTAGCATTGTATAAATTCATTTTTACCAAAAATTGTCAAGCATTGTATAAATTAATTATTTATCAAAGATTTTCTAGCATTGTAGAAATATATTTTATTTAATCCAAAAATTTCTAGCATTGTATAAATTCATATTTTTGTTTAAATTTCTAGCATTTTATAAATTCATTTTTTGAATCTAAAATTTTCTACCATTTTATAAATTCATTATTTTAATCTCAAAATTTTCTAGCATTGAATAAATTCATTTTACTTTATCCAAACATTTCTAGCATTGTATAAATGCATTTTTATCAAAAATTGTCAAGCATTATATAAATTAATTATTTATCAAAGATTTTCTAGCATGGTACAAATTTATTTTATTTAATCCAAAAATTTCTAACATTGTATAAATTTATTTTATTTAATCCAAAGATTTTTAACATTGTATAAATTCATTTTATTTTATCCAAAAATTTCGAGCATTGTATAAATTCACTATTACAATCAAACAATTTTCTAGCATTGCATAAATTAATTTTTATCAAATATTTTCTATCATTGTATAAATCATTTTATTTAATCCAAAATTTTCCAGCAAATGAATTTATACATTTTTTTATAGTAAAATTACCTAACATTGTGTAAATTCATTTTTTATCGAAAATTTTCTAGCATTTTATAAACTCATTTTTATCAAAAATTCTCAAGCTCTGTACAAGTTCACTGTTATAACCAAACAAGTTACTAGCATTGTATAAATTCATTTTTTATCTAATTTTTCTAGCATTGTATAAATTCATTTTTTATCAAAAATTATTAGCATTGTACAAATTCATTTCATTGAATCTTTAAATGTCTAGTATTCTATAAACCATTTTATTTAATCCAAAATTTTCCAGCATTGTATAAATTCATTTTTTTAATGTAAACTTATCTAGCATTTTATAAATTCATTTTTATCAAAAATTGTCAAGCATTGTATAAATTCACTGTTATAATCAAACAATTTTCTAGCATTATATAAATTCATATTATTTAATCTAAAAATATCTAGTATTCTATAAACCATTTTATTTAATCCAAAATTTTCCAGCATTGTATAAATTCATTTTTTGCATCTAAAATTTTCTAGCATTGTATAATGTTTTTCGTGTAAATTTTTTTTGCATTGTATAAATTCATTTTTTATCAAACATTTTCTAGCATTTTATAAATTCATTTTTTGAATCTAAAATTTTCTAGAATTTTATAAATTCTTTTTTTAATTGAAACAATTTTTATAAATCTCAGGCCCTGAAGATGATCTCAATAAAGGTCGAAACATTGGCACGAAAAATAAAATGTTTTTTCTAAAACTTACGTCAGACCAGTCCGCATTTCACGATCTCCGAATGATAATTTAAAAAATTAAAATAATTGAATATTCGTTAAAATTTAATAATACACTGTTCTTATATTAAAATACGTGGAATATTTTTAAAAACCATTGTTTTTAATTAACATAAATATATGCGTATAATCAATCATACAGTTTATTAATAATTATTAATTTTTCTCTCGATACCGGCTTAATTGAGCGTTGTATTTTTTACCTCTTGGCATTTACGGATTTTTAACTTTTCCTAAAAGGAAAAATTACTCCCTCGTTTAAGGTTCAACCTGATTAGACGTACTTAACGGGGGAGAGTGCTGTATTAATTAAGAAATTCCTCGTCTCCCACAATTCCGCGCCAGAAAGATTGTAAATGATCCAAACTTACAGGCTTGTTTCAACATCGTTTATAAAAAATACAAGGTAAAAATGATTCACTAAGACGTCTTTAAGACGGGTAAACATTATTATATTAGTTTCTATGTTTAGAGGGGATGATTGAAATTTAATTTTACCTCCATACTTTCATTTAATTACCTTGTTAACGCCTAATTAAATATTGATTGGTTGATTAAAAAGAACACTGGCAAACCGATTAAATATATTTAAATACAATTGAATGATATTAACATAGGAAATTACGTTTAACAGGATAATGTAGATTTTTATTTACAAAAATATTTGACTGAATAGCAATTACATATAAACATTTGGCAAATTACTGACCAAATAGGATTTTTCGTGTACACATTTTATTTACTGTAATTACAGTAAAATGATCACGAAGAGCATTGAAAAGGAAAATGTGGAGGAAAAGGAGAAATAAATTGTGTCACTATCATTTTGAAATTCACCTGTGAATTGAAAGAGACATTTACGGATTCTGGTTTAAAAAAATTATAATAATAATAAAATATTTCTGAATAATTTACTTAACTTTTTTTAATATTGTTATGGAAGTGGTATCGAATTTAAGAAAATATTAATATCAACTTTTATGTAATCTGATCTTAAACTATTTTGTAAAGTTATGCCTGTTTTATTATAGAAAAATATATATTAATGAAATTATAATTGTCATGTGTACGTTTTGTAGTTTGAACTATGTAAAATGTGCGTTAAATTTAAAGAGGTTCATGACACCTAATTTTGTGAGCTTTTATAAATAAAATTCGTTAAATTCAACAATTTTGTGGCCTGCTTGGCCAGTTAATATATTACAATTAATTAAGGTTTTAGTTGAGATAGAAAAGTCAATGGCACGAGCGGGATTCGAACCTGCGATCTTTGTCTTGATACGCCACTGCTCTACCACTTGAGCTATCGTGACACTAACTTCCCATCTCAACCCCACCTTTTCGAATGGTTCCTCTTTTTTGCCATTTTTCACTTGTCGTGCAATCGGACCGGTTTCATTTGTCGGCGAGAATCCAATCCGATTCCACGACATATGAAAAATGGGAAAACAAGGAGGGAAAATTTAAAAAAAAGGTGGGGTTGAGATGGGAAGTTAGTGTCCGAGTGGATCGAGGTCACGATAGCTCAAGTGGTAGAGCAGCGGCCTATCTAGCCGAACATCGTAGGTTCGAATCCCGTTCGTTCCATTGACTTTTTTATCTCAACTAAAAACCGTAATTAATTGTAATATATTAATTGGTCAAACATACCGAAATTAGTGAATTTATTTAAATTTAGAAAATTTATTTAATTTGCAACTATACAATAAACCAAATCTATAGTAAAAAAAAATTATCTTTCCAATTAAAGAAGGCATTTTTCAAATTGCTGTTTCATGATGATATGGCCGAATTTCCATGACACACTGTCAAAGCTTACATTGATTTGCAAATTTATGGGCCGGGGGGGGGGGTATTGTGACGAGTTTCTTGACGTTTCAATTAATAGCCAGATGAGGGATGCAGCCGGGCCTTAGTTGAGCGGAAGTTTGTGAGAGCCAAGTGGCCCAATCTACAAAGTCGGAAACCGCCTTGGAGACTTCACCTCCGACAGAACGGGCTTTGTTCCCTGACCACATGGTTCACGGTTTAGACCGCCCAAGAATCAAACGGCGTAAAACTAACGCGTTTAGAACCCGCATTTAAAGCGACATCAAATATATTTTACCAATTAACAAATTATTAGTAATAAATCATATCATAAAAAAATTAATACACAAGTGTACAAAGATTAGTGACCGTTAATCGATAATTATTCAGATATCGTGAGGTGCGGTCTGGTATGATGAAGGTTTAAGAAAAACATTTTATTTATTGTGCCAACGTTTCGACCTTTATTGAAATCATCTTCAGGGCCTACGAATTATAAAAATTGTTGAAAATGAATAATGAATATACAATAGGAGATGAGAAAGAAATGAATTTATAAAACATTAAAAAAATTTAGATAAAAAAATTAGTTTACGTAACGGTAAAAAATTTTAGATTAAAAAAATGCATTTATACAATGCTAGAAAATTGGAGGTTAAAAAAATTATACAATGATATAACATTTTTGTTTCAAAAAATTATACAATTCAAGAAAATTTTAGATACAAAAGTGACTAAAGATTATTGACCGTTAATCGATAATTATTCAGATATCGTGAGGTGCGGTCTGGTATGATGTAGGCTTAAGAAAAACATTTTATTTATTGTGCCAACGTTTCGACCTTTATTGAAATCATCTTCAGGGCCTAGGAATTATAAAAATTGTTGAAAATGTACAAATAGGAGATGAGAAAGAAATGAATTTATAAATCACTAAAAAATTTTAGATAAAAAAATTAGTTCACGTAACGGTAAAAAATTTTAGATTAAAAAAAATGAATTTATACAATGCTAGAAAATTGGAGGTTAAAAAAATTCTACAATGATATAACATTTTTGATTCAAAAAATTATACAATTCAAGAAAGTTTTAGTTACAAAAGTGACTAGAGATTAATGACCGTTAATCGATAATTATTCAGATATCGTGAGGTGCGGTCTGGTATGATGTAGGTTTCAGAAAAACATTTTCTTTATCGTGCCAACGTTTCGATCATTATTGAGGCACTCTCAACACGGCATTCAAGAATGGCACAAGTGCACAGAGGACAAACATTTTGAGCTCCGAAGATGATCTCAACAAAGGTCGAAACGTTGGCACGATAAAGAAACTGTTTTTCTAAAACCTACATCATACCAGACCGCATCTCACAATATCTGAATACTTAATAAAGTTGAATTATTTTATCTTCCTATTTGATCGTATCGTATTTTTGTAGACAAATTACATACATTGTCTCGTTTTCCAAAGTTGTTAAAACCAACATTAAATATTATTGCGCTTGATGTATTACTCGAACCATTGTTTTATTTTTTAAATAACATTTATTCACTAGTACATCGAGGGCTTTGGTACACATGTAAATGTGCAGCGGAGTGTTAAAATGAACCCCTCGCTTTCGGTTCGATAAAACGGGTCTGTTTAAATGTCCTACAAAAGCTGTTTGTGCTCTGAATCGGGCTTAAAACGGATAAAACGCGTTCAGAACGAATTTGTAATGATCGATCATTGAATAGCGCTGTTTCAAAGGCAAGTGAGAAATCTTAACAGACTTACAGTTTTCAAACGCGCCCGACTATATTCCCTTTCCTGCCTCATTTGATCAATCGTTGATCATTTTGGATCTGAATGGGAGACCGGCTGCTCGTGGGTAACGGCTCTTCCGTCCTTTTCACAGGCCGTAACTCATGGCAATTCAAACTTGATTGAGATTGATTGAGTTTAATTAATAATCAACGGGTGCTTTTGATTATAACCTCCAAAACTTTTATTCATTATACTTGCTACTTAAATTTTTTTCTTTCAATATTGACGTTTCTTATACTAAATAATAACGAAATACAATTTATAGAAAGAAAAAAACACACCTATTTACCAATTAAAAAAAAAAAAAAAAAAAAAAAAAAAAAAAGAACTGAATATAAATCCATTATATTTCTCTGTCCCATTGACCAAATAAGTTTTTTCAATTAATTAATGTTTATGCAATTCATTGGTTGAAACGAAAACGTTAATGTCACGAGCGGGATTCGAACCCACGACCTTCGGTTCAATACGCAGCTGCTCAAACCACTTATGCTATCGTGACTTCGATCCACTCGGACACTGACTTCCCAACTCAATCTCTTTTAAGTTTGGAAAGGCCGAAGGTCGTGGGTTCGAATCTCGCTCGTAACATTTTTTATCTGAACTAAAAAAAAAAATAAATTAATTAATTAATTAAGTGGATATAATTTAGATTTTATAGCATATACAAAATCCATATTAAAATTTCAGTATTTTATTATGCAAAGAAAAATGTAAATTACTTCAGAACAAATATTTTACAATTGTGTATAGAATAAAATTACTGATATAAAAAATATATTAGCCGAAATTCTCTAAACTACAAAACGACAATTTTGTTAAATAAATTATTCTCCAATCTAACAACAAACGTTTTAACTACTTACACAAACGCCATAATAGTAAAATTAAAAAATAATTAAGTTCCACTATACGAAGGCTTTGCTGGCAAAGAGTTTAACTCGCTTTAACACAGAATAATAAGGTAACTTTGAATCAATCAATTATTCTTTCCAAGGTCTTGGGTGAAATGAAAAAGTTAGTGTCTAGAGCGGGATTCGAACCCTCGCCCTTCGGCTGAATAGGCCGCTGCTCTACCACTTGAGCTATCGTGATTTCGATCCAGTCGGACATCAACTTCACATGTCCTCCCTCCATCTTGGGATCGTAGAGTAAATCTACACTCATTTGTAAAACGTCCAAGCAGACCAACTGTACCCAAAACCAATGGTTGCGTTCTGGAACAAATGGGAGCCGTGCATGTCTGTGTGTTCTGGTCAATTCTGATCCTCTTACGGGAAGGGAAAAAAATCAGTCCATGCTGCTTGAATCTTCTTGGAGCAGTGCGTTCAGAAATTTGGACTCCTCGAACTTCCTGGTGCTCATGAATCACGTAGACAACAGCAAGGTGCCGGTTTCGCCAAATTCCCAAAGTCAAATACGGTCATCCCGTTTTTACACTTGGGTGTCCAGTATCTTTCTATGGTAGGACTCAATTTCTCAAAAACGTCTACCGGTGTCTCACAGAGTTATGTGCTCGGATGGTAATAGTCTCATAGTCTGATCGAACGTCCATCTTCAAAAATTGCCACACAATGCACAACATCTTCAGCACTAAATGGTATTTTTAAATATAAAAATCAAAATTAAGAAAACAAAAATGAAAACTAAACAGTTTATTCCATCAGAATTCGAATGAAATTGAATAAACTTTTCAAATTTCGTAAAATGTAAACATTGAAAATTCCTTCATCAATTTGTTCCTTTTATCGTCTGTATTAATTTGTTTACCTCCAAACGATACTCCCAATTAACATAAAAAAATATTTCTCAGTAAAAACAACAAAACAAAATAAGGGCCCGATTTTCTTTTATCGTGAGAATGAAAAAACATCAATCGTTTGGAATTTTTTGCCACATACATTTCTAGTTTTAAACTGGAAATATTATTTATAAATACAATTATAAAAGGCTAGTAAGCAAACATCGAAATAAGATAGATAATTTTTCAATATATTTTCCCATTTATATACTGACTATTCATTGATTTTTCAAAATATGCTAACTACTTTTATTTTCTTTTTAAAATATTTCGTTTTGCCCGTAAAATTAACTCGGCGATTTCGGCTTTTTCCAAATAATCAAAGAAATGAACTTAATTTGAATAATTAAATTGGAATGATGGAGGAGCATCCCTGATGAGAGACTTGCAGCACAAGCCAGAATGCATTGGCACCAGAAAAAAATCTCATATTTCATTTAGAAATTTTTGTTGATTTTTCCGTCCTCACACTGCATGTGAAAGAAATATAAGACTGATTTATATAAGTTCAAATTTGCGCAGGCATTTACAGAGTTGAGCTTATCACATTTCTCAGGGCAGAGGCAATTTCAGCTTTTGTGATGTAAAATGAATTAGAGGCAGGCCTCGAGAATTGCCCATCTCTGTTGTTAGCTGACCGGGGTCAGACTTCGATCTTATCTGTCCAACCGGCGAGGTTATGCTCCGGGGGCAACAGACAGCTAGGTCATTTCAGCCCACAACGCAATCAGTTCCTGACACCAAACCAATTTACTCTCTGCCTCACTATTTATACATTATTTCCTATTTACTTACTATGCAGAGTTGTACTCGGCGTTTCTCCATAGCCATTTAAACAAAATATGCAACTAATATCCTTGAGCATGGAATACCGTTGTCAATATTCCGCCAACAACCATCTCATACTACAAATTCACGCTAATAAATACATTTACTTTTAAGACCCACTACAGACCCAAAACTGTCTAGGTTATGTATGTACTATGCACTGTGTATTGCAAGTAGATGACAAGACTCAGGACTTAAAATAGTTAATTTCTACCGTTTCTATCTCAACCTCTTCCAAGGATTTTCCGCTTTAAACTTTTTTTCGAGAAAGCTCGTTTTTCCAATGAAAGCAGTTTATCCATTTTTACACTATTTTGTTTAATAGTTAGACGAAATTTTTGGAATCAGCACAACATTTTCTAAGGGGTAATACGTGGGCCGCGGTAGTGGTTAAGTTAAGGCGTCAGACTCTCGGCTAGAAGACCCCGCGTTCGTGGATTCGATCCCCTCCGTCGCCTCTGGTATTTTTCTGACGCCTAAGGGGACCGGTGGATGCAGTTGAAAGAATTTGTCAAGGCACTCATCAATGTAAGGAGGAGGAACGGATCTCAGCGACCTTGAATCTTGTCCCAACCCACTTCAAAAACGAGTTTCTTCGATGGAAGAACACCGGTAAAACGAGGGCTCAAGTTCACATTTGTGTTGCGAGCATTCCCCTAAAAATACGGAGCCAGGGATAAAGTACAATAAGCTGTACAGTAGTGCTCAGGAGAAACTCTTCCAGTTGCTGGTATCCATTGTAAAAAAAAAGCATCAAAGACCAGAAAGTATGTGAACACCTAAGCTACACCCAATGGATTGGCTCCACATATGTATCAAAAGTCAATCCGACCCAACTCGGTGCATGGTAGTTAATAAAGAAGTTGCAGACAGACATTTTGCCAGATGCATAAAATAAATTAATACAATTTTAGCTTTAAACTGGAATGCCTAAAATGTTTAATGGCCACAGAAACAACCAACTGTTGAAACTGCCAACAAAGCTGTACAGCTGCAGTGGTCAGGAGAGAACACATCTAGTACCGTATCCATTAGAAAAAAAAAACACTTTTCATGGCATGGATCTTATCCAGGCAAAACAGTTTAAAAAATAGAATTGTATTGGGTTGTCCGGAAAATAATGCAGGATTTTAAGTTTTCATTAAAAAAAAATCTATATAAAATATTCTGTTTACGTTTACAGGATTACTCATTTGTATGAATGTCAACACTTATTAATCCTCTTCCAAATGATATTGTTTGTTTACCTCTGTAGCATTCCGCTACTTGGAAATAATTCAGTCATCCTTATAATGTCAAAGCGAGAATTTCGTACGATTTTCTTTTACGAGTTTAAACTCGGCCGAAGCGGAGCCCAAACGGCTAGAAACATTAACCAAGTCTGGGGCGAGGGTTGTGTTAATGAGTGCACTGTGCAAAGGTGGTTTAAAAAATTTCGGGAGGGAGATTTCAGCCTTGAAGATGAAGAAGGTCGTGGAAGGCCTTCCTCTCTTAATGATGATGTTCTGCGATCAGTGGTGGAAGAAAACATCAAAACAACTGTTCGAGAACTTGCAGAGCAACTCAAAGTCAGTAAAACGACCGTCGCTGACCACCTCAAGGCGCTTTGATGTTTGTGCATCACTTCTTTGTCGAAACAAAAATGACCCATTTCTGGCCAGAATTGTTACATGTGACGAAAAGTGGATTCTCTACGATAACACTAGACGTTCTGGACAGTGGCTCGACAAAGGAGAAGCTCCAATACATTTTCCAAAGCCCCCAACTCATCAAAAAAAGGTAATGGTTACGGTATGGTGGGCTTCATTTGGTTTAATACACTACAGCTTCTTAAATCCTGGCGAAACCATCAATGCTGAATCATACTGTAACCAAATTAAACCATGCATCAGAAATTGGCAGTAATGAAGCCCTCTTTGGTCAATCGGAAAGGGCCCATTTTGTTGCATGACAACGCTCGACCACATGTGTCACGTGTAACGTCACAAAAATTGTTGGAGCTTGGCTATGAAATTTTGCCTCACCCACCCTACTCTCCGGACCTCTCGCCTACTGACTACCATTTTTTTAGACACCTGGACCACTACTTACAACACATAATATTCAAAAATCAAACGGAACTGGAAAATGCATTTATTGACTTTATCAATTCTAAAAATTCTGAATTCTACTCAGACGGAATTAATAAGTTACCAACACGTTGCGAGAAATGTATTGAGAGTATGGGAAATTATTTTGATTAAAGAACATTGCTTTAAAGTAACTAGTTTCTTTTTTTTTGTTTAATACCAAAATCCTGCATTATTTTCCGGACAACCCGATAAAAAAGTAATGTCCTCTGTATTACAAGAAAAATTTTTTTTTAAACAAGCCTCTTCAAAATTACAAAGAAAAAAAACCTGTCCAGGAATCAATCTCACTTAAAAGACCGAACCTCGTACGCGTCCTTGCGTCCTTTTTTCCTCGTCGTAACGGAACGGTTCTCCCCTCGCACACGCGAACCCTCGAGTGGAAGATGTCGATAAAAAAAAAAAAAAAAAAAAAATTAATCGAATAGGACTCAGTTACGTTGTTTTTTTCCCTCTCGCCTTGTTCGTCCTCACCGACCAGTCTCTGGCCGAGGCCCTCTTGTGCGCTCCTGTCGGGCCCCAATCCTCGCCAGCGTCCCCGCTAAGCACTGACGAGGCTTCCTTCGGCTTTCAAGTGCCACCTGCGCGTCTTCGCCTCACTCGACTTCACCAAGAGCATCCTCGCCTCTGCCCGAGTCTGGTCACCCCGGGGCCGAAAAAAAAAGTTTTTACCTCGCATGTTCACTTGTAACAATCTGGGGTTCGAATCCCGCTCGTGACAGTAATTATTTCACCTCAACTGAGCCCTTACATAGAAGAATAATTAATCGAAAGAAGTAATTTGGTCAATTAGACCACTAAAACATAATAGATTTAAAATGTAAAATAAGAGTAAAACTTTACAAGTCGCTGAGAATCGAACCCTGATTACACGACATTTGACAAATTGAAAAAAAAGAAAAAAAAAGAGAGAGAGAGAGAGAAAACTCAAAAGCGTTTAGGGTTTTTTTTTGGGGGGGGGGAGTTACGCTATTTTGATTTTACTGCCGAACAGGATCGGCCGACCAGGACCAGGTCACCATCGTGTTCCGGAACCCACTCATTCAGCTCTATCATCTTCTCATCTTCTAAATTTTCATGGTTGAAGGTAATCAAAAAGAAAGGTTTATTGATTTTAAAGTTATAGATTATGTTGAAAGCTGATGGATTGTTGCTTATTAGGACAGATCCTAAGTTTATTGGTTTAGAAATATTTGGGACTTGTTTCAGATTTGTTAGAAGTTTATCTCTTTCATTTTCGTATTCTGGCCATTCGAAAACCGTTTAGGTTGGGATGGAGAGTTGGTGTCCGAGAGGATCGAGTAACGATAGTTCAAGTGTTAGAGCAGCGGCGTATTGCGCCGAAGGTCGTGGGTTCGAATCCCACTTGTGACCTTTTTTCATTTCAACCAAAAATCTTCTTTAAAAATATTAATTAATCGAAATAAGTTATATGGTCAATTAGGCTATAAAACATAATGGACCTATTTTTAAGTTGTTTACAAGGAAATGTAAATGTTATGATATTATTTTTTCATGTCTTTTGGCGATTCGTTCTTTCAATTCACTGGACAAACTGAAACTCAATGTTTCAGCTTTTTTTTTAAATTAATTTTCTACTTGTATTTATTATTGTTCAAAGGACATTTCCAAAGTCAGTTTAGGTTACTTATTTGCTTGTGTTAAGTCCCCAAGGGAATAATTATATATCTGGCGTGAAAGCAGCCAATTAAAAGGAAAGACAATCTTTTCAGGTCTTATTTACTTATAATTGTCGAGTCATTCTCGGATATTAAACGAAAAACTTTACTTCTGTACTTACATTTTATACATGTAAAAAGTAAAATTTTAAAAAAGTTCCGAAGTGACGTTTATAAAAATGAAACATAAAGTTAAAACACGACCCCCTTTACAGAACAGCCCTGTACTAATTGTCCCTTTTTGAAAAATCCAAAACCACAGCAGCTCGTTAAAAGTTTTAATGAACTATAAGCAAAGACGAGCCGTCTTTACAACGACTTGCATCAACTTAAAGAGAGGCGAACTTCACCCACTTCACCGTTGCTTGTCTCGGACTAATCCCATACAAGCACTCATGTAAACTAAAGGTCTATTTAATTTTCCCTAGTTGCTTTTTTTTTCTCTTTTTTGCTCATTTTTCTCAGTGAGGTTTTTTTTGTTGACCATGCCATTTGTGTGACAATTGTTGTTTTGAATGGAAGTATTTGTGATAAAATATAGTGAATCACTCAAGGTAACGCATGATTCCATCTGGCACTCTTCGAGGGAAACCGATCCTAATGAAGGCTTATGATTTTATGTTACATTTACAAAATAAAAAACCTAGCTATAGTCAACATACATTATTCACGGACTATTACATAAATTAAACACATTTCCCTCTTCCGAAAACTTAAAAATAGCTTTCAAAAACTATAAAAAATTTCACACATTTTTTTTCAAAAATTCAAGATTCCACACCAGTAACAAATACGACTGATGTAATTTACAAAATAAATTGTTTAAATTGTCCGGCAACTTACATCGGATATATCCCAATATTTGGATAAGAGGAAAAATTTTACTATAAACCTATTTATTTAGCAATTCTTTATACAATTAAAAAATATAAAAAAATAAACGAATACTCTTCTACTTGTAAAGTCTGATATATTTAATTATTTAAAAAAATTTACTCTTTGTTTATATAGAAAATAAAATATTCAAAATATAAACGAATTCTGCTATGGCCAAAAGTCTGTGCTCATATAATTTTTTAAAACATACAAATCGAACATATAATATAAAAACATAAATTACAGTTTTTATTATTTTTTATTTTATTTATTTTTTTGTCTGAGCAGACTCTACCAGCAACTTTTCTCGTCCTTTCTGTTTCTCGCTGTAATCCCGACTCCCCCTCCATTCATCCTAGAGCTTCTTGCTTTTCCAATTGTCTCGCATTGAACTATGGGATATTTTACCGGTAGGGGTTAGGCGACAATTTTAAAGTTCGCCACCATAAATATTCCCCTCGCATATAAAGAAAAAAATGAAGAAAAAAAAAATCCTTGTCTTCTTGTTTTGTCTACGCAGACTCTCATAGGCAACTTTTCTCGTCCTTTCAGTCTCTCGCTGTAATCCCGACTCCCCCTCCATTCTTCCTTGAACTTCTTGCTTTTCCAATTGTCTCGCATTGAACTATGGGATATTTTACCTGTAGGGGTTAGGCGACAATTTCAAAGTTTGCCACTCTATTTTTTCTATATTCCCCTCGCATATAAAGAAAAAAATGAAAAAAAATTCTTGTCTTCTTGTTTTGTCTGCGCAGACTCTCATCGGCAACTTTTCTCGTCCTTTCTGTTTTTCGCTCAAATCCCGACTCCCCCTCCATTCTTCCTAAGTTTCATGCTTTTCTAATTGTCTCGCATTGAAATATGAAGATATTCTAGCAGTAGGGGTTTGGCGACAATTGGAAAGTTTACCACCGTAGAGAGTAATAGTAACTAAGACTGCAAAAAATTCCTAAAGCACTGACTGCCCACCATTTTGAACACCAACACAATTTCGACATCAGCAATCCAAAAATATTACAGACAGAACAAAACAAACATAAATGTAATCATTCCGAAATGGTGTACATCATCGGAGCTAAACACAAAATCAATTACAGAACGAATACATGTAAACTCAGTCGCAGCTTCGCTAATATCATAAATCACAATCAGTATCAATAACATACAAATATCATAACATTCAAAACATATAATCGTCTCAAAACATTTTAAATAGTCTAATTCATCAACAATTTGGCTTCCCTTTCCTGAACAACCCCTGTCTTAATACACCAACTTCCCCATCCATATAAACATAAAATATCAATATTTCATTGGCCCTCTCAATAAGGCACACAATAATGGCAGATTTGAACAGAAACACTTTGATTCCTGAAGATGTTCTCAATAAAGGTCGAAACGTTGGTACGATAAAGAAACTTTTTTTTTTAAATAAAACCTACGTGACACCAGACCGTATCTCACGATCTACAAATAATCATTAACTATAACTAAACATCACACATTTCTACACTATAATTAATTAAGATAAAAAGTCAATGGCACGAGCGGGATTCGAACCCACGATGTTCGGCTAGATACGCCGCTGCTCTACCACTTGAGCTATCGTTACCTCGATCCGCTCGGACACTAACTTCTCGTCACAACCCCACCTTTTGAATTTTCCCTTCTTTTTGCCATTTAGTTGAGATTAGATCGAGGTCACGATAGCTCCAGTGGTAGAGCAGCGGCGTACCTATCCGAACATCGTGGGTTCGAATCCCGCTCGTGCCATTGACTTTTTATCACAACTAAAAACCTGAATTAGTTGTAACTTATTTAATAAGTTGTTTTTCGTTTAAGAGATAATAAGTAAACTGCCTTTGAATATAAATAAAGGAATATAAAATTTAAGCAAAACCTACGACCGTCGGCTAGATACGCCGCTGCTCTACCACTTGAGCTATAGTGACCTTGATCCACTCGGACACTAACTTCCCAGCTCTACTCTAACTTTTAAATTCCCCTCCTTTTTTGCCATTTTTCAAAGCTATGGAGAGTATAGCTATAATTTATGTGTGACTAATTTTTGCCTGCACTAACTTACTTGAACCGTAAATAACCACGCCAATGTCACCAAGGGTGAGTTTAAACATTTCTTGTAATAAATGTAATAACCGGTTTGATAATCATTAATACATAACCAAACACGGGTATTAAATTTATCGGCCTTCAAAGTTGGAAATTATTTTCAAAATCACCCGATAGTATGTAAGCAACCACCGTGAAAATGCAGCAATAATTTATATTAAACTTTCCAAAATAAACAGATTCGGTACGAGCCGATGTTTCTGATAAAAGTTTAATTTGAATTGAAATTGCGCGTATTAGAGTAATTTGCGTAGTATGGCCAATTAGTCTTTCTAACGTAATCAGCCGACCGTTTATTACGTACGATTTTCTTCATGACTGTTTTGTATTGTTGAATATTGGAACGAAAAAAAAAAACAACGTATAAGTTAAAAAGCTAAGAATGAGAAACACAAGCTCTATAAATATTAATATTTCGGTAAGGAACCATTAGTGCGATAACGAGTGGATTTAGGGGTTGCAGTTCATTACCCGCCTTTTCATACAGTAATTCATATCGTAACGACCGTAAATAAATACCACGGTAATATTTATAACGGGGTGCAAAGGGTGGGAGGGGGAGAAAAATAGAAATTCCAATTAAGATTACGTCGTAAACAAATAAATGACTTCCTGTCTCGTAACGGTTATAGACGGTTTTCATGTATAAAATCTTAGTTCACACGAAACAACTACAGTGTTTGCTCTTGAGGAAAATTATTACCTCATGCCTGGTAATGAGATTTTAATGTAACTTTTATACCGCTATACATCCGACAAGCGGGGCTTATCATCTCATCAGGGAATCTCGTGAAAAAATCACACAATTGAGCATATTGTAAAAAAAAGCAATGCCGCCTCTTTGAACCGACACTAGTTATTTTCATAGTTACCATTCATCTTGATATGCCCATTTTTGCTGTTTCGTCTTGTCAGACGCGTTTCATCATTTCAACATCTTCACTCGTGGATTCTGCAATTTTCTGATTAGGCCGATTCCTATTATAACTTCCCCGTGAAAAAAAAGACCGTAGTGTTTGTCTGCCCTGTTTTGATCTTCTGATTCTGGTTTGTTTTTCGCAGTAATTGTGACCTTAGTTCTTTTTTCTTTTTAATTAAGATAATGTTTTAAATGGTGAAAATGATAGTGAGTTGTTGTTTAATATTTTCTTGTTAAAAGTTTCATTCGTTCGGAGGGTTCAGGTTTAGAGAAAGACCCACACACTTACGCAATGCGACGCTAGCCGATGCTACCCGACGCCTTGTCCTTTGGGTAGGGTGTGCACATCTATGCGATGTCAAGCACACGGCACGTAAAATCACGTTTATCACGATAATCACTATCACAATTGCAACACCTATTATCTTGAGCAAAACCTTGTAATAAATTGTTAGTTAAATTTTATGAGCAAAACTGTGTAATAAATTGTTAGTTAAATTTTATGAATAAAACCTTGTAATAAATTGTTAGTTAAATTTTATGAGCAAAACCTT
>CM077114.1:6707470-6722608 GCA_039619505.1 Cimex hemipterus | reverse complement strand
CCTCTCTCTCTCTCTATCTTCTTACTTTTACTTTCCCTATCTATTTCTTTTTTTCTTTTCCATCCTTTTCCTTTTTTATTTTCTCATCCTGTCAAGTTTTTCCCTTACACTCTTAATCTGGCGATTTATTTGTTTCTCTTTTGCAGTCACTGTCACCCTCTCTATCTATCTTCTTACTTTCCCTGTCTGTTTCTTTTTTGTTTTTCATCCTTCTCTTTTTTCACTCTTATTATTTTCTCTGTCTGGCTCTATTTTCCCTTACATTCTGACTCTGGCGATTTAGTTGTTTCTCTCTTACAGTCACTGTCACCCTCTCTCTATCTTCTTATTTTTACTTTCCCTGTCTGTTTCTATTTTATCTTTCTCTTTTTTTCTTTTCTCAGCCTGTCACTTTTTTCCCTTCCACTCTTACTCTGGCGATTTCTTTGTTTCTCTCTTGCCGTCACTGTCACCCTCTCTGTATCTTCTTACTTTTACTTTCCCTTTCCCTGTCTGTTTCTTTTTTCTTTTCATCCTTCTCTTGTTTCACTCTTCTTTTTCTTTTCTCAGCTTGTCACTTTTTTCTTTTAAACTCTCACTCTGGCGATTTCTTTGTTTCTCTCCTGCAGACACTTTCATCCTCTCTCTCTCTTTTCTTACTTTTACTTTCCCTTTTTTTATCTGTTTCTTTTTTCTTTCTCACACTCTGCGAATATCGCTTTCTTTGTCTCTCTCACAAACTATTTCTCTCTCGCGATTTGTCTCCCTCTTTTACTTTCCGTCCCGCTGTGTTTTTTAATTAATTAAGGTTAATTTTTTGTCCAAGATATCTTCTCGAACTTTGTTTGTGATCTGGAGCTTTTTCATGGTAAAACATGGACCAACTGACTGTGAAATGTTTGATTTTATTTTAAGCTAAAATTTTCCTTTAATTTATTAGTATATGTGTACATCACTTTCAGCTTTTACTTTTTTTAAAAATGTAAAAACTTTACAAAATTTCTTACAGATATTATTCTAAAAAATATTTATATGATAGTTATTGTTAATTGTTGAAGGTATGTTATAAACTTTATTATGTCGAATTCAGGGTGCGATATATGCAAAATAAAGACTGCAAACATTGGCCCAGGAGAAAAGTGTGAGAATGATGGCTGAGTGGAGTGTGATGTATGGCGAGTGGTTAGCAACTGTCCTGTGGCCCTTTTCCTCTCGAACTCTCGCTTTTTACTCATCGTGCCTTTTTCCCTTCCGAGTTTTTTTTCCTTTAACATTTTTTTTAACATTCAAAAGGGTCCTTAACAACAATTTAATTGACTTTTCATTTCCCTTTAATCAGTACGCGGCCATCAACGTGTCTTTTTTCGGACTGCACACAGAAGTTCTCAAAGAACCCGTTCCATGTTTGTACGGCTCAAATACCACACGCTTGAAAAACAGTGTCTGAAGTTTGAAACACTTTCATTACGACCCTTCAATACTATAGCTGTTATTTTCTTTTTCTGTCTTTCCATCAGTTGGAGTAAAAAAAAAAATAATTAACAAACCTTTTAAACTACAATCTTAAAACTATTAAAGCATAGAAATTTAATTTTGTATCAATACATATTATTTAAATAAAATATGCTGATGAATCGTTAAAATATTGACCAAGTAACGATTGCGTAGATACAAAACAATTATCAAGATTTACAGCATGATACAGGAAACGTTACATCATTTGTTCATTGAATTGTTTGTTCCTTATTGTGTCTATTATTTGTTATTGTATCATAATTAATACAATGAAAATACTGGTTTATATAGTGGTGTTTGTTTTGGCGGACGGAAACTCGTTGTGTTATTAGCCGTTTTGCATAAATTAAGAGAGGAAAAGAATGAGTTAGTGAGTGTGAGGAAGAGAGAAAAAGAAGAGGAACGAAAAAAGGAAAAAGAAAAGAAAAGAGCGAGACAAAACCCAGGAAAATAGAAAAGAAATGTAGGGAAAGAGGGAGAGAAAGTGAGAGAGATTGGAACAGAAAAGGAAAAGAAACATAAAAAAGTGAGACACAGAGAAAGGTACAAAAACAAAGAAAAAACATTAAAAAAAGAGAGAAAATAAAAAGAGGAGAGAGAGTGAAAGAAAAAAAGAAAAAAATGAGAAGGAGATAGACAAAGACAGTAAGGGAAAACCAAAAAAGACTGAGTAAGAAAAATAGAAAGAGAAAAAGTGAGGAAAGAGACTTTTCGTTATATTTGGTGAATAGAACGTCCTGTAAGTTTTTATATTCGCCAGTCACCCTGCATACTGTTCACTTTATTATATTATCACTTAAAAAAATTAAAAAAAAACATTGTTACAAGAACCTGTCTGCTGTTACAAATCAGTAGAAACTTTGTAGCATATTTATTCAGATATCGTGAGATGCGGTCTGGTGTGACGTTAGTTTAGAAAAACATTTTCTTTACCGAGTCAACGTTTCGACCTTTATTGAGATCATCTTCAGGGCCTGGGATTTATGAACATTGTTCAAATTTTACAAATACGTAGGATGCGAAGAAAAATAAAGCTATACAATGATAGAAAATTTTAGATAAATAAATTTAAAAACTTAAAAATTAAAAATGAATTTATACAACGATATAAAATTTTAGATTTAAAAATAATTTCAATTTATACAACGCTACAAAAGTGTTTATATTCGATTTGTACTCAACTCACATTTTTGTAGCCTTTTATAAATTTAACTTTTTTTTAATCTAAAATGTTCTATCGTGGTATAAATTGATTTTTTTAAATATTTTTTCAACTTTTTTTATATGTATTATTGATATATTTTATTATATAAAATTTCCTTGCATTGTATTTTTTTTCGCATCCTACATGCATTTTGTAAAATGTAAACAACATTTATAAATCTCAGGCCCTGAAGATGATCTCATCAAAGAACGAAACGTGCGCACTATTAATAAAATGTTTTTCTGAAACCTAAATCACACCAGATCGCATCCCATGATCTCAGAATAAAACCTACAAAAAGAGCTCTTTTTGATTTATGGTCATAGAGTGGATTGTTTATGTGAATTAGACCAATTTTGGTTCCAGCAGAATCTGCTGATGATTAACAGTCTGTGATGAGATCCCTTGAACAACGAGTAGTCACGTTTAAAAAAAAATTAATACGGAGAACAAGATATAAAATCGTACCAATATCATGTACAATTATATACAATCATATACCAATAGAATAGAAATATTAAGGGGCGTCGGTGGCCGCGAGGTTTCGTCTTTGACACTGCGCTCATTACTGTAAGGTAAAGATCCCGGGTTCGAATCCAGCGGTCCTGCATTCGAAACCGACATACATACAAATGTTTTTTTTTTTTTTCAAAACCACCGGCACTCTGAGGGTTTATATGACCTCTGCTGTTGCGAACCCTCGTAAAAAAAATAATAACAAAACTAGAACTATTAATGGATAGTGAAAATAGGTGCCACAATAACTCACCTCGGGATAATTTGTTTTAAATAATTGAACAACGTTGGTGTATGTGGCATAGGAATTAAAATGATTTTTTTATAAAGTTAATAGCTATTTATTTATTTAAATCTTACATACATAATCGAATAAACCAGCTTGGCCACAATGGTGCTTCCCTCGGGGTTGTAATATATGTCATGTAGAGGAGGGTCTTGTCAACGGAACCAGCGACACGTACCCTCAGGCTCATTTCTCCAGTAGAATAATTATATATTTACACAGGGCAAGGGAGGGAAAAAAACCGAGCTTGGGGATGAACAAGAGAGCGGAGAGTCATGCAAATCACTCGGTAAATGTCGGCGGCAATTTCATCTACATTTTCCGTGCGAAGCCCGCCATAATAAGGAAGAACATCACCTCCTCATTGCCACCTGGCACGCCAGCCAATGACCACAACTCACGACTTCTACCATTCATTTCTGTATAAAAACATGAATAAATATTCATAATTTGAACTCCACGGCGAGATAGAAAATGCTATATAAATTTATATTATATAAATGAAAGAATATATAAATAATTCTATACAAATAAATGTAAGGGGAAAAAGATTCTTCTTTCAATTTTTTTACTTCTTTTTTATAGGACAGATTTCTCATTCGGATTATATTAAAAAATTATAAATTGTATATATTAAAATTATTCAATTCTAGATCACAACCAGACTTAGCAACAAGTTTAATAAAGATGATGTAAATATGGTTTCTAATTATTCAGATATCGTGAGATGTGTTCTGGTGTGATGTAGGTTTTAGAAAAACATTTTCTTCATCGTGCCGACGTTTCGATCTTTATTGAGACCATCTTCAGGGACTGAGATTTATAAACATTGTTTACATTAATTATTCAGATATCGTTAGATGCGGTCTGGTGTGATGTAGGTTTCAGAAAAATATTTTCTTTACCGTGCCGACGTTTCGATCTTTATTGAGACCATCTTCAGGGACAGAGATTTATAAACATTGTTTACATTAATTATTCAGATATCGTGAGATGCGGTCTGGTGTGATGTAGGTTTCAGAAAAACATTTTCTTCATCGTGCCGACGTTTCGATCTTTATTGAGACCATCTTCAGGGACTGAGATTTATAAACATTGTTTGCATTAATTATTCAGATACCGTTAGATGCGGTCTGGTGTGATGTAGGTTTCAGAAAAATATTTTCTTTACCGTGCCGACGTTTCGATCTTTATTGAGATCATCTTCAGTGCTCAAAGTGTTTGTCTTTTGTGCAATTGTGCCATCCTTGAGAGTCGTGTTGGGAGTGAGATTCTGCCGCATCTCACGATATCTGAATAATTATCGATTAAAGGTCACTTATCTTAACACTGTTTTTTCATCTGGTGAATTGATGAAGTGTATGAATCTATTTTTTTCTTCGTCTATTAATCAAGTTTCGTTTTAACTTTTTACATTCATGATGCGTTATCATAAAAAACTTGTTTTTTTTTTCATTTAAGAATACATGAAACGGGTATCAATTTGATTTTCGAAGTCCCGACATAAAAATTTCGATGAATTCAAAAATGGCTCTGTTGGAAGATTAATAATATATTCGAAAGTATTACATTCAAAACCTGATGAAAATCTACGGCTGTAAGCAAGAAAAGTATGACGGTACAAAATATAGTGTATTATTATCAAGAAAATAATAACATTAATAATGAACAAACATTTTCACTAGAATGCTTTTGTAAAATTACCAAATAAATCTTTCAGACAATAAAATCATTCGGACCAACGAATTCGCTTATTTGTTTAAACCTGACGGAATAAAACTGAAATTTAAATTCAGATGTAATACGGTCAAAGTGAATAAGAGCCCTTTTAAACAACCTGACATCTTGTGTTTCATGCGTAATGGTTGGAGTCGGAGGGTTTGAGGGCCTATCTCATTTTCTGGACGTCTGCCCAGTCCTAGCTGAATTCGGAATGTCTTAGACGGGAAACAACACTTTGACAGCGGAGGAAATACGGGAACACCTAAAGATGAGCACGGCATTTGTTTTAAACTTGCCATTTGATGTAAACAAGCGTATAAATCCGAAGCAAAGTTTTACAAGGATCAATGGGCAAAGGCAAATTTTCTGATGGAATATCGATTTTACTCAAAGCTTTATACTTTCGTTAAAAAAAAATAAAAAACTCCGAACGGATTTAAAGATCATTCTCTATATGTAAAAAAATTAATGAAATGTATAAATCACATCATACATTCTCATATATTGCATTATAAATTTACATTTCGATATATATTTTCAAACATAGTGTGCAATGTTTAGCCTGAATAAGTTTCATGCAGCTGTATATAAATCCAAAATCGATTTTTATTCATAATTCAAATATTGCGAATAGTTTACATAATTCATTATTCATATAATCTTTCAGTCCTTTTATGGCAT
Source organism: Cimex hemipterus (assembly GCA_039619505.1). Classification (NCBI taxonomy): domain Eukaryota; kingdom Metazoa; phylum Arthropoda; class Insecta; order Hemiptera; family Cimicidae; genus Cimex; species Cimex hemipterus. Next base: position 6,716,705 of record CM077114.1, on the reverse strand, counting down.
GTTTTATGAATGTCGTGTGTTTTTGTTTTTGTCATATTCTCTTCTTAGAATATTGCAATAGATTCGATTTTTTTAAAAATCGCATGGGTGAGTATTTACGTGCAAGAAAAAAATCAAGTTAGATTAAACCCGCAGAACAGGGCAGTGCGGCGTAACTGTAGGTCTCTAGCGCCGTTTGTTCAAAATCAAGTATTGTATAATTATACAAGGTCGCCGGAATTAAAACCTATGAAAATCCTAAAAAAATATCCAATGTAATACGCACTAATAAAATCGAAAATTTGCAATTTTGTTTTCACTCAAAAACTTTAAATTTGAATTACACTAAAAATATGAAAGTAAGCATCATGAACTGCCTATTACTTTTAAGCTAAAAGTTTTCTTTTTCGGATTATTTGAAAAGATTTTGAAAACAAGTAAGACAGAAAAATCTGAGCCACACAGAAAAAAACCTATAATGAAAGTTATTTCACAAATAAATAATTAAGCATAACAAAGTTCAGGATCTCAAATAGACAATAGTTTAAAGTTAGTTTCTAAAATTTCGGCGATTATCATTTATCAAATATTTTATTGAAAAAACGAGGAGGAGCTTACTTACAGCATTATTGTTTTTAATTTTTGTAGATCGTGAGATGGGGCCTGGTGTGACGTAGTTTCGTAAAAATATTTTCCTTATAGTGCCAACGTTTCGGACTTTATTGAGATCATCATCAGGGCCTGGGATGTGTTCAAAACATCAATATCTCACTGGCACTTTAAGCCCGACACGCAAGAATTACACATCTACACGGAAAACAATTTGAGTGAGTACAAATACATTGATAGAATCTAAAATTTTCCAGCATTTTATAAATTCATTTTTTTTTAATTTAAAAATTTCTCGTATTGTATAAATTCATATTTTTAATCGAAAATTTTCTAGCATAGTATAAATTCATTTTTTTCTAAAAATTTCACGCATTGAACAAATTCATCTCTTTAGTCTAAAATTTTCTAACATTGTATAAATTAACTTTTTGAATCTAAAATTTATTAGCATTGTAAAATTTTTGTTCATCTTAAATTTTATAGGGTTTTATAAATTCATTTTTGGAATAAAAAATTTGCCAATATTTTATAAATTAGTGTTTTATTATGAATTCTACCATTGCATAAATTCACATTTTGAATATAAAATTTATTACCATTGTAAAATTTTCGTTCATCTAAAATTTTCTAGGTTTTACAAATTCATTTTTGGAATAAAAAATTTGCCAATATTTTATAAATTCCTATTTTATTATGAATTCTACCATTGCATAAATTCACTTTTTGAATATAAAATTTATTACCATTGTACAATTTTCGTTCATCTAAAATTTTCTAGGTTTTATAAATTCATTTTTTGAATATAAAATTTGCCAATATGTTATAAATTCGTATTTTCATATGAATTCTACAATTGCATAAATTTACTTTTTGAATCTAAAATGTATCAGCATTGCACAATTTTTGTTCATCTAAAATTTTTTAGCATTTGACAAATTCATTTTTTTAATCTAAAAATTTCTACCATCGTATAAATTCATTTTTTTAATTCCAAATTTTCTAGCATTGTATAATTTTTTAAAGTACAATTTTCTAGCAACGTCTAAATTAATTTTTTGAATCTAAATTTTTCTGATGAAGATTTCAATTATTATCGAAACGATGGCAAATAAATAAGTTACTAACGGTCACTAAACACTAGAAATTATTGTTTTCATTTAAAGAGTTCATACATTTTTCCCCAATTCAAACAATCCGGATTATTTGACAGGGAATTATTTTTAATTTTTTTTGCGTTATGTTGAAGGACGGATGAATCTACCGTCATAACATTCCACCAGTAAATTGGGGATAATTGATGCAGTAATTAAAAGCATGTACGTTTTGTAATTTATACCAAGCTATCAACCTATTTGACAATATTTTTTTGAGATCTTTATCACGGCTCTGGTTAAATTTAACCAACAAGCTACTCAAGCATAAAAGTTCAAAATTAACACGTGGCATCGTATTCCGATTGGTTTTATTGCACACAAGAGGTCATCCTGCTCCTCTTCTTTCATAAAAGCACAACTTTCCGTTATCCTATCTATGAAAAAATTGGTGGTTTTTTGTTAAAATTGGTTTAAAAAAATAATCACTGTGAACTTGCATTAAAAAATAATGATAATTAAGAAAATATAACTGTGGTTTTCGAATATTCAAAATTCTTGTGGAAAGTTTAAATATGATTTTGTTGGTTTTGTAGATATGGCGCTGTAATCATGAACACTTAATTTCCCAGGACTTAATTTTTAGATGGTGGTTAATCACCGGTAGTTAATCATTATTTGGAAATCGTGAGATGCGGTCTGGTGTGACGTAGGTGTTACAAAAACATTGTCTTCATCGTGCCAACGTTTCGACCTTTATAGAGTTCATGTTCAGGCCTCAAATTCTTTGTATTCTGCGTACTCGTGCCATTTTTCGGGTCGTGTTGAGAGTGGTATCGAAACTTTGGCAGGATATAGAAAACGTTTTTTGAAAACGACTTTTGAATTATTTAGATGGCTCACCAACAAAAACATATTTTTAGAATACTAACGCTATTGTCAGGGTGAGGTAAGTTTCTTTGTGCGACTTATTAGGTCTGATGCTGGATAATTATTTTTCAATATGGATAAGATCGTCAGCTCATTACTGCCGAAGATTTTATGAATTTCTGTCTGGATTGAAAGAAAAACTCCCACTTTTGGTACTTTTTTAAATTAAATGTGTTAACTATATAAAGATGCCTGATAATGACGAATTTTTTTTCGTTTCAAATGGTCGTCCTGTTTCCTTAATACGACTAAATTTTTCAGAAAATGTAATTTTCAAACAAAGACTTCAAATAAATGCCAATTATTTTACATGTATGCTATTGATTCAGTTTATTTATGTCTCTTCACTCGGCTTTTTTTTCCCTATCACGACCTTCTTTATTTAATGGAATTTTTTTAAATATTCGAAAATGTTTCAAATTTTCAATATTCATCAAATATGTAAATATATTAATTATTCTTTAAATGTGCAAAATTATTCGGAATACATTCTTTTAGCTCTATTATTATATTGTGAGTTTATATATGGCGTACAAATTCTTTGGATGCCGGTGATTTTATCCGTAAGGCAGCTTCGGCCTCACATCGCAGAATAAAATTTGGACTATTGCACCATGAAGGTATGATTGAGATAAATATTTGATCACCAAATTTCCTATAAAAAAGGAATATGGAATTCCAAACAAATTCTTTCATTAAATTCGTATACGTTATAAAAAAAAAAAAAAAAAAAAAAAAATTGTTTGTATTTTTTTAAAGTATTTTTAAATTTTTTCCACTTGCATTATTATCATGAAATGCGACCCCCCCCCTGTGACGATGGGCTTTGTGCAAGGGACCGAAAATAAAATGGCTGGTGGCTTTTATACAAAAGGTCCTCCGCCTTTTTGTTTCAAATGGCAGGCTGGCTGTATTTTGGTCGAGATGAGCGGCCAGAAGACTTTGATCGAGAGGAGCCGAGATTCTCCCCTTCGGCTCAAAGGGCCCGGCCTTATGAAAGAATTCACCACCGACTGTATAACGGACCGCCGTTTTTTCTTCTTCTTCTTCTCTCTCTCTCTCTCCCGGGCGAGTTCTTCACAGCTAAAATAAGACTTCGCCGTGTTGGAATGCAAATAATATAAAATATTAATACAATATGAAGGCTTTTTCCTTGAGATCAACAAATATAAATTTTTACTGAACCGTTATATTTATGAGAAAAAAAAATAGTTAAAATCTGTGGCATAATAGACGGCATATTTACATAATTAAATATTAAATCATGCTTGGTTTCAGTGGTTCATAAATTCCAAGATTCAAAATAAATCTGATTTATTATACTTCCAGAAATAGCATATAGTTCTAAAAGTTTGTTTATATAACCTATAGAATTCACTAGTGATCCGCTTGACCAATTGATATGATTCAATTAAGTTTTTAGATGAGATAAAAAAGTCAGTGTCACGAGTGGGATTCGAACCTGCGATTTCCCGCTTGGTACGCCGCTACTCTACCGCTTCACCTATCGAGACAGCTATCCACTCTGGCTCTAACTTCCCTTCTCAAACCCACATTTTGAATTTTCCCTCCTTTTTGCCATTTTTTAAATGTACAATTTAAATTCGTCGGTCCATCATCCAAATCTGTTGGGAAGGTCAAAATATTACTGGCCATGTGCAGTCACCTTTTTTGTAAGTTTAAATTTTACGAGGATTTCTCTCAGTCGGGGGAGAAGTAAACACAATTAGTTAACGCAAATTTTACAGCAATCCATTTGATAAAATTTTAAAATATTGCAGTGTCTGGTGGGTATTTCACACAATTCACTCAAATTAGAAATAAATAATTATTTAAGGATCGTGAGATGCCGTCTGGTGTGACGTAGGTTTAGAATAATATTTTCTTCATCGTGCCAACGTTTCGGCCTTTAATAAGACCATCTTCAGAGTTTGTTGGCGATGATCTCAATAAAAATCGAAACGAACTTTTTTTTAAAGAAAATCATTATTAAGCAGTCCTGCCAAAACAAGTAAGAAAAAATATTAAGTTGGTTGTTTTATACATAATTCACTCAAATAAGAAATAAGCAAATATTTAAGGATCGTGAGATGCTGTCTGGTGTGACGTAGGTTTAGAACAATATTTTCTTCATAGTGCCAATGTTTCGACCTTTATTGAGACCATCTTCAGAAGATTGTTGACGATGATCTCAATAAAGATCGAAACGTACTTTCTTAAAGAAAATCATTATTAAGCAGTCCTGCCAACACAAGTAAGAAAAAATTTAGTTGGTCTATTATGCCGCATAAAAAGTTTAGAACAGGTTTTTTAATACTAATACATAAAATGCTGTCATATAAATATTAACTTACTGTCGGTAAATATTTAATTGGAAAATTCAATAACATTCTCAAAGACAAAACACATATTTTCGTATTTTATTTGCCTCAAGGCTCAAGCATTTCCCTTCTCGTCTTCGGTATGAATATCAAGATTTCCTTGACTCGGTCATCATTCCAACGACACCCAAATTTTATGTGCCCTTCCATTTTTCCGAGCTTTGGCCATCTTCAGAATTCAGGACTATCAGAATTCCATAAACAAATAGGCACATAAAAACAACCTGCAATTAATTTCGAAAATAATTGCTAAAAGATCCTTCAACCATTTCTTGTTCCTCGACTGCTAAAAACCTCGGTTTTACCTCCGGCCAAAATTTTCACGGAAACCACAATTTTCAAAATGGCTTCACGCTGTATTACAACCCTTCCTGGCTCCTACCTATAGCCACTGGTAAACCGCCGGTTTCTTTCCTCATCTTTCCATTCTTTTCGGAAGATCATCTTCTGCAAAGAGTGACGAATCGTCAGATTTTCGTCACATCCTGAAGTTCCAGATTGACACATCTGTATTCAGACCTGGCTTTATCCCTCCTTCCGAAGAAAGTACTTGCTAGGCTCCTCCCTGTACCTCACTGTATTTTCAATCTACAATTCAAATATTCTGTGCATTCCCTTTAAACCCCTCATTTCACAATGTCCTATATCTCCGTCATAAAACCATCATATCCGAGAGGTTTTTCCAAGGTCGTGCCTCAAATCGCTGAAACTTTTTCCATCGGCAGTCTGCACAACTGCCTCACATACCTCGTCCAAATCCCTCCTGAACCCGCGCCTCATCTCTTTCAAAACTGTTACAATCTTTGCGTAGATCCCTTTCACACCAAGCAACTAGTTTTCAACCACGAGTATAAAATGAAAACGAAAAAAATATATGTACCACACAAATTAATCGAGAACAGTCGAAAATCGAAACCTGATCCAAATAAACTATAACAATATCCTTCAAAAAATAAATGAATTCAGATTAACAAATAAAAATAAAAATAAATGATCTGCGACTACTTTATTCCTTGCCATTTACAAAAAAAAAACATGTACCTTCAACAACTTGAAAGAGAGTCTTTCCTCGTGTTTTTCTATTTCAGCGCGCACTACCGAGCCTGCGGCTGGGGATTAGCTTTTGTTTTGTTTTTAATGACATGTAATAATTATTTTTACGTATTCGGTTTTTTGGCGGGAGAAGGGCAATGTGAAAAAAAGGCCAGGGGCGACGGGAATTGAACCCACGACCGCGGGGTCTTCGAGCCGAGAGACTCTCACGCTAACCACTCGGCTACCGCGCCCCCCGATCCTCATTTTTAAATATATTGTTATAAAACAGAGGCAACTTACTTTAACAATACTATTCTGTCCTTTTGTTAAATAATGGAGTCTTTTCCCATTTTCCGTTACTTAACTTTTAAATTTAGAATTTGTGATTATTTTGGCACAAGAGAGAGAATCCTTTTCTTATAAATATTTTTTCTCTACTCCTTATTATTGATAGTATCATTCCATTTTTTTAATATTTTGTATGATTTCTAGTTAATTTTTGAAGAATTGCTGTCTGTATTTTGCTGTATTTTACAAGTAGAATATTTTATCTGTTCAATTTAATCTATCGGTGATGTTCAAACTAAAAATGTTAAATCTTAAATAATTCTGATGTTTTTTAAAAATTTGTTTTACATAAAAATCATTTTGGCGTAATTAACATAACGATAGAAATAAATTATATTTTGAAATAAATGAAAAATACGCGGATAAAATCATTCCAGCTTTTTGTCCTTTGAGCGCAGCACCCTTCCACGTCCATCTGCTGACAGTATACTGTCAGCGAGATTTTCATAGAAGGCAGCGTGTGTTTTTTCACGTGCCCTGCCATGCATTTCACTTCAAATTTCCACTTGACCAAATTGTAAACTGATAGGCTTCAACTCGTCGCAAAAACTGACCTTGTCATCATGACAGTCAAATATATCTGGAGTATACTGTTTTAATTCAATCCGACATGAGGGTTGAATGGGAAAAAAATGAACATACGATAAAATAGTTTTAAAAAAATATAGAAAATTCATCCGTGAATTAACGAGCGGTATAAAATCAATTTCGAATTTTTCTTGCGAGTGACATTCATTTTTTTGAAGGGTGAATGTCTACAGAGAGAAAGTTTTCAATAATGCATTCTTACACCTGCCTTGTATCATCCGCCAGCTGGAACCGCTGTCAATCATCAGTCAAGTCACGTCCTACGTGGCTTTTGGTTATTTAACATTATCGATGGTTTCGATACATAAAACATTACAACATGAGCATAAAAACTATACTGAATACACTTCATATATTATAAATGAAATGCCACGTAGGCTTTAGTAATAAAATATATAAAATTTTATTAGAAAAGTTTAAAGGTAAAAAACTTTGCTTGGTAGAGTAAACTTAACGATTCAAAAATTCCCTTCGTCATAAAATATACAAATTATAAAGCTTCGGATTTTACAAATTAATAAAAACATATTACATTATATTCACTACTTTTTTGTAGTCCGCATATGTAGGAAGAGAATTGATAAATAAATGTTAAAATAAAAAAAAAATTGTTCTTTAAGTACATCTAATTCCACTTGTATTACATTTGTAATAACATAATTCCAATATAATTAATATTATTCAATTAAGTAAGGTTTTTATTTGAGATGAAAAAGTCAATGTCACGAGCGGGATTCGAACCCACGACATACGAATGGTGAGGTTGTGGTGGGAAGTTAGTGCCAGATTGGATCAAGGTCACGTTAGCTCACGTTGTAGAGAAGTGTCAAGCCGAAGGTCGTGGGTTCGAATCCCGCCCGTGACACTGACTTTTTATCTCAACTAAAAACCTTAATTAATTGAATAATATTAATTATATTTGAATTAAGTAATTACAAATGTAATACAAGTTGAATTAGATATGTACTTAAAGAACAATTTTTTTTTAAATTTTAACATTTATTTATCAATTTTCTTCTTACATATGCACGATTTATTGCCCAATTTCGTTAAATGTTTTACTATTTAACAAGAAAACAGCCATCTATCCCATGTTGAAAATGAATCAATTAATTAGGTTTATAGTGATGAAAATATGGTGAGAATTTAAAAACTTCACTGATAAAGATCCGTTTTTACCCGGGTTGTTTTTTATATAATTTGCCACATTTGCCGAAAAGAAATAACAGTCTGATTTTAAAAATACCTTCCCTTTATTGAAATCCGACAAGCAGAGCATTGTCAGTTAGCCAACATGTTACGGATAGGTTTGGTAGAAATTTGACTCGATACTATATAAAAGTTAATTTAAATCTCCCGCAAAAATCGGCGATATTGGGTAACCGATTAAGCTAAAAATATTTAACACAATCAGAAGGTCATATTGCGCCAAGACAGGTTTGTAATAAAAGATTTTGAGACAGGATTGGCTTCAAGGTTTCTTTATTCTGAAGTGTTCAGGCTGTCCCAGATCCCTTATGCTAAAACATCCGAAATTTAAATTTACCATTATTTAGAAATCGTCAGATGCAGCCTGGTCTGATGTAGGTTTCAGAAAAATATTTTCTTTATCGTGCCGTCGTTTCGACCTTTATTGAGATCATCTTCAGAGCTCAAAGTATTTCTGGCACGCTCAACACGACACGCAAGAATGGATATAAAGACAAACACTTTGAACTCTGAAAATGGTCTCAGTAGAGATCGAAACGTTGGCACGATAAAGAAAATGTTTTTCTGAAACCTACGTCACACCAGACCGCATCTGACGATCTATAATATTTGATACTTCGCTCGATTTGACGATTAAACAGAAAGGGATTATCTTCTATATAATACTTATACAGTTTTAGGTGTATATAAATGAACCGATTAAAAACATATAAAAAATAAGAACTAATCTGTTTCTTGGTTTTTGACACCAGTATGTGATTAACGTCCCATGTGGTCCTCGAGCACTGAAGAGGATCTCAATAAAGCTCGAAACGTAGGCACGATAAAAAAAAGTTTTTCCAAAACCTACGTCACACCGGACAGCATCTGACGATCTCTAATGTTTGATACTTCGCTCGATTTGACGATTAAACAGAAAGGGATTATCTTCTATATAATACTTATACAGTTTTAGGTGTATGTTCATGAACCGATTAAAAACATATAAAAAATAAGAACTAATCTGTTTCTTGGTTGTTACGGCCGTACGCCTTCGGTCCGAGCCGCGATTACCGACCTGTT
>CM077114.1:6681960-6707460 GCA_039619505.1 Cimex hemipterus | reverse complement strand
GTAAGGATATACCTCGACCCTAACTTGAGGTCGCCGAAGCCCCAACATTGGTTTTTGACACCAGTATGTGATTAACGTCCCATGTGGTCCCCAAGCACTGAAGAGGATCTCAATAAAGTTCGAAACGTAGGCACGATAAAAAAAAAGTTTTTCCAAAACCTACGTCACACCTGACCGCACCTGACGAACTCTAATATTTGATACTTCGTTCGATTTGACTATTAAACAGAAAGGGATTATCTTCTATATAATACTTATACAGTTTTAGGTGTATATAAATGACCCGATTAAAAACATATAAAAAATAAGAACTAATCTGTTTCTTGGTTTTTGACACCAGTATGTGATTAACGTCCCATGTGGTTCCCAAGCACTGAAGAGGATCTCAATAAAGCTCGAAACGTAGGCACGATAAAGAGGACGTTTATAAGATTTAAAGAAAACGGGTATAAGTGTAAATAAATGAACCGACAAAAAACATTTAAGAATTAGAACTAATCTGATGTTTTTTGGTTTTTGAATCTACCACCCATCTGGTTCTCAACCACTGAAGAGGATATCAATAAAGTTCGAAACGTTGGCACGATAAAAAAAAAACTATTTTCTAAAACCTGCCTCACACCAGGCCCCAACTTACGATCTCCAAATAATAATTAACTGAAATATGTAATTTGGTAAATTTGACTATTAAACATAAATGGATTAACTTCTGTAATACTTATACGGGTGTAAGTGTAAATATATGAACCGATAAAAATATAAAGAATTAGTACTAATCTATTAAGTTCTACTTTTAAATGAAAATGAAATGTAAAAATATTAATTTTGAAGTTATAAAAAAATTCTCTAAGTTAAAAAGTCAGGTTTCACAGTGGGTGACGTTTAATAAGAAGATTACCACCATGTGACGGAAGTGGAGGTGTACTGGCGTGTTTCTTTTTGTGGAAACAAAGCAAACCGATCTCAAACAAGCTCCGTTACGGTTTAACTTTCAACTCAAAGGTGTAACACGATGTAAACAAGAAGTTGTGAAAGTAGTTAAAGGTTCAAATAACCATTTTAGACAAGCCTTTCGGGATAAAGTGGATCGGGCTATTGATTCCACCTCAAATTAATTTTCTTTTCTCTAATCGTCGAAGATACGGTTTGAAAAGTAAACGTTCTTGAAAGTACAAGTACTGTTATTATTTCCTGCAAAAGCTTGTCCAAATAGATACGTGCCTTGATCGTTTATTCCAGTCAGATTTTTTTTTTAAATTCCCACCTGTTTGAAAACTAGGCTAGTATAAATGGTAAAGTTCATACAAAGTGACGTCAAAATTACATCGATAATGGACAATCCAGTAAGATTTAAGAAAATTGAACGATTTGTTTTAGTTACCTTTTTGTAAAGCGAGTAGCAGAAGAAGCTGGACGAGGATAGAACCCATGACTAGGATGGACGCAGAGCAACTTGAAGCCATTTCAAATCTGTCATTGCTCTTATTTCACGCAAATAGACGCCCAAGCACCTCCAGAGGAGTCTTCTCCATCGTTACAGCACAGTCAACCTGGAACATTATGTCGAAATCGGTTAGGATGGTTTAAGGGACGCTTTGGACAGGTAACAAGGAGTGTGCAACAGTAAATTACCATCGGATTCCGAGTTGGCGAACGGCCAATCGGCGAATATAAACCGGGTCTTAAAGAGGAAACTATCCGTAGAAGCCTGCCGATCCCAAGGATTTATCGTTCTAGGTCTAATGCAATTTAATTAGCTCCGTACCCCCGGGAGGGTTAAACTTTCTAGTTCTGATGTCAGCTAATCAATCTCATCCGTATGCGTATTAATTATAGATATCTATTCTTTTTAAATTAACTTAATAAATAACCAGTAGTTACAATTTTTTCTCTTCAATGAAGCCAAATAATAATATTTTCTTCTGAAAGTTTTATGGTTTAAAAATTGTGTTTTATATTTGGTAATATAAGTTGCTTTGTAATGTGTGAAGATTAGTGACAGTTAATCGATAATTATTGAGCAATCGTGAGATGCGGTCTGGTGTGATGTAGGTTTCAGAGTAACATTTCCCTTATCGTGCCAACGTTTCGATCTTTACTGAGATCATCTTCAGGGCTCAAAGTGTTTATCTTCTGTGTAATTGTGCCATTCTTGCGTGTCATGTTGAGAATGCCCTGAAAATGAACTCAATAAAGCTGGAAACATTCAAAGAAAATGTTTTTCCGAAACGTAAATCACGCCAGGCCGAATCTCACGATTTCTGACTGAAAGTTCCTTATAATGTTTTATGTAATTTGTTAGATGTAAATAAGAGTGTTGCTCAAGGATCAGTTGCAAGACCCCTTTTACATTATCTTCACTAATGGTTTTTACATTAATTTTGGGCATCAGTTTGATGATAAAATGTTTTTTGTTATTTTTCCGATAATTGCTCGAATGACGAATGATTAACATATTAACTAAATGTACTGATGAACCAAAACATCTTTTCAAACAATGGCAAGACCAAAATATGGCTTTTAGGCTTTAAAGTCCTATTTAATTTTTTAAATAATTTAGATTACTTTGCAATGCTAGAAGTTACAGCTTTATTCTAATACTTATTTATTTACTTTGTAATGTGTACAGATTAGTGACCGTTAATCGATAACTATTGAGTAATCGTGAGATGCGGTCTGGTGTGATGTAGGTTTCAGAGTAACATTTTTCTTATCGTGCCAACGTTTCGATCTTTATTGAGAACATCTTCAGAGTCTGGGATTTACAAACGTTGTTTAAAATAATTATTAGGAAATCGTGAGATGCGGTCTGGTGTGATGTAGGTTTCAGAGTAACATTTTCCTTATCGTGCCAACGTTTCGATCTTTACTGAGATCATCTTCAGGGCTCAAAGTGTTTGTCTTCTGTGTAATTCTGCCATTCTTCTGTGTCGTGTTGAGATTGCCAGTTACTTTGTAAGGGTTAGAAAAATAATTTATAAATTCTCCAATGGAACAACTTTTCAACATTTCCTGAGGATGACGCTTGTGTAAATATTTATTTTGATTCATAATAAAAATTAATAAATCGTGCCTGAATGTTTGACCAAAAAAAAAAGGAAAATGATTAAGTAAAATGTAAGGGTACAAGAAAAATAGGGAGAGAGGAGTGGAGAGAGATAGTAAGAAATACAAAACACAACGAAGGAAGAAACAGCCAATAATATTTTCTTATAACGCAAAATCTGCTCAATACAGAACCCCCTCCCCTACGATACGAACGAGTTCTATATATTTCTTAGTCAACTTGATCAATTAATAATTCGAAATTAATTATTTATTAATAACAATTGTCGCCGAGAATCGAATAGATTAAACGGCATTTGAAAAAAGGAGGGAAAATTCAAAAGGTGGGTTTGCGATGGGAAGTTAGTGTCCGAGCGGATCGAGGTCACGATGGCTCAAGTGGTATAGCGGCGGCGTATCAAGCTGAAGGTCGTGGGTTCGAATCCAGCTCGTGCCATTGACTTTTTTATTTCAACCAAAATCGAAATTAATTGAAATATACGAACAGGGCTTAGGAAAAAATGTCTGCAGCATGACTTATACTTTTTAAAACAAAGTCAAATAAACTTAAGGAAAGAACTAGAAAAATACAATACTAGGATACAGAATTCGTCAGTGCATGTAAAAACCAAATTCGCGTTTCCAAATATCCTTTTACCTTCATGATTATTTCAATATTGTGTAAACAACTTTGAAAATTTGCATTGCTAAAAAAATGAATTGTATACTGTTTTTTTTTTTAAATTTTTTACATACAAGGGAATAGCTGTGTAATATTTTTCTCTATAAACCAAATTTCTGTTCATAGAGCCAACCTCAAAAATTTAATCTTTTTTATTCATGTTGTGCTTGTATATTCTTCCCTGCTGACCCCTTCGAGTCGCTTATTATAAAGAAAACGCCGCGTTTCTTATTATTGATGCATGTTTGTACTTTTGGCCTGGTTTCGACGCCTTGTCTCAACATGTGTGACGTCCAAATGATGTTGGCCTTCTTAAAAGAGTGTTCGATGTGATTGACAACTACCATGACCTGTTTCTGATCGTCGGATATCGAACGAAAGGTGACGTTTCCAATCGCGTTGTATGACGAGCCCCTTAAAAATAGGCGTGATGTACACCACGTTGTTATCGATGTATGACAGTTTCCATCGATTTTCACTATAGACTTCAAATTTGAAAGGATCAGTCTCAATTAAAGTCATTTAACTAGGATATACTAAATATATTTATACTAAAATAATTTGAAGACCGTTTAGAAATTGTCGCATAATTTTGTTCAACCAAACTTTTGCGACAAACATTGAAAATAATTACAATAAACGTAGAAATAAATGTAATATTTTATTAAATTTTAAAACTTGAAAGTAAAAAACGGTTTAGAAAAACATACAATCAAAACTATACAAAATTGATTCTTTAATAAGTTACGTTATTTTCTCGAGACTATCATCTAATTCTAATAATTGAGAATTAAAAATATAATATGAAATTTAATGGCATTATAAATTTATATATAAGTAACAAAGAAGAGCAAACGCTTTTTTAGTGTGTAATTTCAAGGCATATTAAAACATTTTAAATGGAAAATACTTCAAGAGGAAGGAAACAAAAATATATACACAGAAATAGATAGAGAGAGAGAAAAAGAAAAAATGAGAGAGAAAGAGATATAAACAGGAAGAGAGAGACAGAAAGGAAGAGTCAGCGAGTGTGGATGTGTGGCAAGAACAGAAATAGCAAATGAGGCGGAGGGGAAGAAAGAAAGAGAGAGAAATATAAAAAATGTGTAGGATGGTAGTAGAAGGCAAGACAGAACAGACAGGGAGAAAGGAGAGAAATAATAGCGTGAGTGAGTGAAAGAGAGAGAGAGAGAGAGAGAGAGAGAGAGAGAGAGAGAAAGAGAAAGAGAAAGAGAAAGAGAAAGAGAAAGAGAAAGAGAAAGAGAAAGCGAGAGACAGACTGACAGAGAAAAGGGCGGAAAAGAGGGTGGAAATGTGAGAAATTAAGAGATACTGAAAAAGAGCGATACAAAGAGAAATAGGCAAACAGGCAGATAAAGAAAAAAATAGACAGATAGAGATATATAATTAAAGAGAAAGATAAAACGGGGGTATTTGAAAGAAGAAAGAAAAGAGAGTGATTAATTGAATAAGAAAGAGAGAAGTAGACACATAGAAAGATAGAAAGAAAAGGTTGAAAGACAGAGGGAGAGAGTGAAGTAATGTGTAGAACGTTAAATAAATAGAAAAAGAGCGGAAGAAATAAAGATAGGTAGGAAGAAATAGAGCGAGAGAGAAAAAAGGAAAATAGAGTGAGATAGAGAATGGTGGGTGGGATATATAGAATGAGAAATAGACAGAAAGAGAGAGGAAGAAATAAAGATGTACGGGAAAAAATAGGGAGATACAGGAAAAAACAGTTCTGTAGGAAGAGAGATAGGCATAGAGGGGAATTAAAGAGAATTAGGAAAAACTCTGATAGAATATTGTTTGCTTTTAATCTTTTTTGGTTGGAGTATAAATATTTTAATCAAAGCTCACAAATTGAGCGATTACAATACATATATAGTAATGATAGAGATGGTTTTTACGGCGCAAAGGTCAACAGTTTGGACAAGACCTACACGTCGTGTTGGTTTAGTATATATGTAGCCCCGTGAAAGTGAAAATTGTTTAAAGTTTTTAAAATAACTGTATTACTTTGTCAAAAGAAACAATAATTACAATAACAATGAAAAATAAAACAAAGAGTGAAAGGGATATTAGAGAGGGAGGGAGAGAGAGAGAGAGAGAGAGAGAGAGAGAGAGAGAGAGAGAGAGAGAGAGAATATGATTGAGAAAAACTATTATTAATCCGATAGATTTAACATATCAGCCATTTTAGCAAACAAGAAAACAAAATTCACCCCCAATATTTTCAAAACAAAACCGTTGAAAGAATTTTAACTCTTCAAAGTATCATTTCATCAGTGAACACGAACGAAATAATCCAAAATTAGGTTTTTGCCTAACACAAAATACTGTTTCGGAACTGCATGAAAATAAAATAAAAAATATTTCGTTGACAGAAAATAAATTATTTTCTTCTATACCAAATCATGTCAGACTGTGAGTGTTTGTTTAGAAATAAAATGACAACCCAAGATGATAAAAAGAAATTTAGTAACAAAATGTGAAAATGCAACTTGAACCATGTGAAAACCGTGTTTTTTCTAATTCAACATTATTATTGTATGACACTTAATTAAGGCTTTTAGTTGACATGAAAAAAGTCAATGGCACGAGATGTATTCGAACCCACGCCTTTTTTAATCTCAACTAACAGCCTTAAGTAATTGTCATGTATTAATATGGTCAAAAAGTAGTGAATTAATAATTAGTATATTCTTTTTGTCGAAATTGATGATTTTCGGACGATTCAAAATTATAAAATACATATAGTAAATGTGAATAATTTAGGGGTACTTGATTTTAAATATACACTTTATACACTTTCAAAAACGACATTTGAAAATAAAAATATTGGAGTAGTTTCAAATGAATGACATAGAAAAATTTAGGATTATTGAGTGATAAAGACTATGATACAAGAAAGAAGAACATTTTGTATTATTTTAATAATTAAGGTTTTTAGTTAAGGTAAAAATGTCAATGTCACGAGGGGGATTCGAACCCATGACCTTCGGCTAGATACGCCGCTGCTCTACCACGTGATATGTCGTGACTGTGATCCATTGGATCAACTTTCCGCTCGTGACATTGCCTTTTTTATCTCAATTAACAACGTTAATTAATTGGAAAATATTAATTGATCAAGCGGACCACGAAAACTAGAACATTTAATAAGTTAAAATTATTTGTTTCTTCATTAAAGCTCTCCGTGGAAATTTCATTTGTCGCCGAGAAGCATAGATTACACGATATTTGAAAAATGGCAAAAATGAGGGACAATTCAAAAGGTGGGGTTGAGATGGGAAGTTAGTGACCGAGTTGACCGAGGTCACGACAGCTCGAGTGTTAGACCAGCGGAGTATTGAAGGTTTGGGTTCGAATCCCACACTTGACATTGATTTTTCTATCCGAACTAAAATCCTTAAATAATTGAAAGATAATAATTGGTCAAACGGACCGCGAAAACTAGTAAATTCATTAATTTAAAATGAAGTATACATTCAGTAAAGCTCTCCGTAGCCATTTCATTTGTCGCCGAGAATCAAATAGATTACGCGAAATTTGAAAAATGGCAAAAAGGAGGAGAGATTCAAAAGGTGGGTTTGAGATGGGAAGTTAGTGGTTGATCGAGGTCCAGTGGTAGAGTAGCGGCGTATCAACCGAAGATCGTGGGTTCGAATCCCGCTCGTGACATTGACATTTTTATCTTAATTAATTGAAAGCTATTAATTTCTCAAGCGAACACAATCTAGTGAATTTTTGTATTATATTTTATGTAAAGAAATATATTGTTTGGTAGTATCCATTAATAACTGTTGTACAGTTTACGTAATAGAAAAATACTTTGTCAAAGGTTCGATAATGTAAGTAATTATTGTAGGGATTTTTCACTTTGTCCAAAAAACCATAGAAGAAACAATTCCGCAGAATTGGTCGAACAGAAAGAGCTGGATAATAAAATGACAATGAGCCCGGAGCTGGAAACTAATCAGGCGTATACTTTATTGTTGACAAGTGAGCCCGAAGTATTTTTCACGGGATGGCGATAATTCTAGATTAGTCGTCCTTCGAACCCGTCTTGGCCTCTTTGGCAGAACGCTAATACAGACGATCTGTCAGGATTTGAACCGCGCACTCACGCGTTTGGACGTTTAAAATATTCTCCCCTTCTCCCGTTTAGCCCGGCCTCATTTCCTTCTTTCTATTCGATCCTACGAGAAGAATGAGGCGAAAAGGGGCTCTCGCTCTTTTTAATTGATTCGACGAAGATTAAGGGGGAATAACTTACAATAAGCACTAATTGGATCAAGAGAATCCTGCTGGATTAGACCGCTGGAAATCTATTAATCGACCATTTATATATTAATTGGTTAAATTAAAAAACAATTTAATCTCAAGCTGGTGGTGAAAACGGAAATTCTTTAGCTTAAAGTACTGTAATAATGCTATTTAACAAGATAATAAACTTTCTTGATGAGTCTTATTGTATTCTTGTAGAATCGAATATTTTTTGAATTTATGAGGTTATACGACACGCTGCGAAACGAATGACTTACAACTTAATTATCATCGTGAATGAACTGTATGTCGTGTGAACACAAAATATTAATCATATAAATTCGTCCGAACGAAAGAAATTAAATTGAAATTTTACAAACTCAATTAGATTTAGTGGTCAATGATCAAATTATTTTTTCTATTAATTAATCTATTTTATGTGTGATTGAAAAATTCAGTGCCTCGAGTGAGCCCTACAGTGGCCGTTTTATATGTCGCCGAGAATCGAATTCTGACTGCACGGCATTTGTAAAATGGCAAAAAGGAAAATTCGAAGTTGAGATGGAAAGTGGATCGAAATCACCATAGCCCAAGTGGTAGAGCAGCGTGTGGTGAGTTCGAATCCCACTCGTGGCACTAACGTTTTCATTCCATACAAAACCTCACATATAAAGATCAACTAATTGAAAGAAATAACAACAAATTTTTCCATCGGTAAGTAAGTTCTATAAACACAGGACAGCATCAGATACAATATGGTATACGGATGGCTCCAAAACAAACGAAGAAACAGGATCAGGCGTTTTCTGTACAAGCCCAATGAAACTCATTAAGGAAATATACCTCGGTCTTTCAAGCAGAAATACCTACCATCAATGCTTGTGCCCTGAAAAATCTTAAAAGACGTTACACTGACAAAAAAAATCCTCATAAGATCAGATAGCCAAGTTGCTATTAAAGCATTCGCATGCAAAAGAATTACATCAAAATCAGTCAGCGAATACACCCAAAATTTCCAAAACGTGATGATATCCTGGGTGCCAGAACACAGGGGAATTTTAGGTAATTGAGAAACAAGCAGGCTGGCCAGAGGAGGTACTGCAAGACCATACATACGCCTCGAACCTATACTTGGGATATCAAAACCAAACATAGAATCCTCCATGAATGGATCCAAACAAAACAAAGCGAGAAGTGGATAAAGTCTAGCAGTGCTAGACATAGTGAACTTACGAGGAAACAACCCTCACCAAAACTAGCACAAACACTACTATAATTGGATAGGGGAAAACTCAGAGGAGTGGTAGGACTACCAACCGGTCACTGGCATCTAAGAAAACATCTGTACAACATTGGTATATACAATGATGAACCCATTTGCAGACTATGCAATGAGGAGGAGGAAACATCCACTCATCGAAAGCGAAGCAACAGCTCAAGGGAACGTATGGAGGAAGGGAAGAAGCTAACGTATGGAAAAGACTCAGGGAACCAATTAGCAGCAATGACAGTCAATGACCTGATACTTCTGACAAAAATGATTGAGTCTATTGACTAAACTAAAAAACCAGGAAGGTACAATAAGCCAGAAGGCTGCAGTGCCTGGGGTATACAAACGCCTCCTCCTAGTATCCTTCCCACCATACCACACCATACCGTGGTCTATAAAATGTGCCTGTTCAGGCCTTGGTTTGTAGCATGAAACTCCGTTTGTAATCATTTCACGGAAGGTGATGAGTAGTAATTCAAAAACAGTCTAGAATAAGGTTAATGCGATAAAGTTGTCCAATCAAAAAGCATTAATTGTCACGGGGCATTGACGTGATGAAATGTCATGTTCATGTGGAGTATCTCTTGGATTGGATTTTATGATTTGATGTTTTGGGAGAAGCTCAAAGTTACCGGAGCAGTTCCAATATTATCGGCATACTTAGCAAGGTTGCATTGTAATTGCGGGTAATGTAAGCACATTCTTTCATAATCACCGGATTCGACTTTTCGTTACTTCCAAGGCTCAAAAACCGTGATCGGATGGTTCTTTAGGTGGTACCATGTATGTTCGAGGTTAGGTCCGAGGATAAAATGGATGAATATTATCTATGTTCCAAAGGGTATCTCGGGGCGTCGGTGGCCGCAAGGTTCTGAGTTTGGCGCTCATCACTGTAAGGTAAAGGTCTCGGGTTCGAATCCAGCGGCCCTGCATTCGACCTCGACATACTTACAAATGGGCTTTTTTCAAAAACACCGGCACCCCGGGTTTATATGACCTCTGATGTTGCGAACGCTCGTAAAAGGAAAAAAAATTAGGAAAATGGTATCTTTTCTTGTGAGAAACAAAGTATGATGTGTAAAACATATTTACAGGACATCGAAAAGAAAAATCAGAATTTCATGAAATATTTAACAACAGCATATACGGAAAACCACCAACACAATAAATTGACTTCCGAAAACCTGTTTCATCTCTTTTTCCAAACGCCAATTGTTAGAATTAATATCTTGAGTAATACTGACTTTCAGATGAGGAATGTGGGTATTGAAGAAGGTGGCAAGGAGATCAAAGAATACACCCAGACAGCCCTAAATTTTATCCCATCGGTAATCCAGAGTCGTTTGGTAAAGCATCAAGGCGCTGTCACCTGTTGTGGACATGAATTACCTTCGCACAGGAAAGAAGGGCTGCGGATTAATTGACGGGAGAAAGTTCATCAATCGTTCCTGAACGTTTTGCTGCGTGCAGTTGCCAAAAATTTAAATACAGCAGCTAGTTGGTACCGTTGCAGCCGAACCGTCGCAGTTGTCCTTATGTATGCCCATCGGTTCGAGCAGCGGGTGAGAGTTTTACAGTCTGACGCCAACGCATAACGGTTGACGTTGTCTGGCGCATCACCAATGGTGAAAAAGGACAGCATAGTGCTAGCAGAAAATAACAGTAGAACGGTAATCAGATTTCCGGCAGGACATTGGATGCGTGTTGACTTGAATTGTCAGGAAAGGTTTCTCTTTCAGTACGAACATTTATGTAGGCCGGGAAGAAAAGAACAGGCCTGAAGGTGACAAAGCTTTGTGATTACTTCTTGGGGAATATTGACCCGGCTACTCACGAAATTCAATGATTCGCCCGGTTAATCCTTACAAAGTTTATTCTCACCCAAAAGGAGGTCGAAAACAAACGAAAAACCACGATTAATAAAAAAATCGTTAAATTAAAATTTTTAACAATTTGTAAAATCGACCAGGGGAAGTATCTCGAAAATCTGTCTACTAGTCATTATTACTTACTCACCCGATTATTTGCCAAGCTTTCAGCTTATTTATTATTATTAAATTCACTAATTTCGAGATCTGCTTGACCAATTAATATATTACAACAAATTAGGATTTTTAATTGAGATAAAAGTCAATGTCACGAGCGGGAATCGAACCCACGATCTTCGAAGGGCAGATAGGGCAGTGCCGTATCTAGCAGAAGATCCTGGGTTCAAATCCCGCTTATTTTTTATAAATTTATTATTATTCTTTTCATTTTTATTAAATGAACCAATAAATTCTTGTTGGTTTGATAAAACAAAATAGAAAATACGAACCAAACATAAATAAATGTTAATTATAATAAAATTAATTATGATTTTTATTTGAGATAAAAAAGTCAATGGCAAGAGCAGGATTCGAACCCACGATCTTTGGCTTGATACGCCTCTGCTCTACCACCTGAGCTATCGTGACCTCGATCCCCTCGGACACCAACTTCCCATCTCAACCCCACTTTCTGAATTTTTCCTCTTTTTTGTCATTTTTCAAATGTCGGGTAATCGGATTGGATTCTCGACGACAAATGAAATGAAATGATGTAGTGAGATTTCATGTGAAATTGGTAACATGCTCATTAACGACATGCCTAACAAATGCACTGATGTTTTAGATAATTAATGTTATTCTAGACGTTATTAATTGTTTGAAAAACTTATTGATTTTATTGATCCAATAAAAAATTATGGAATGAACGCCTTTTAATTTATTATTTTTCAAAATCGCTTATGTGAACTTTCCTTCAATAAAAAACCATAATTACGCCACTAATTTTTATACATTTTATAATAAAAATAAAATAATATTGCTAGGAAAAGTAAGTACTACAAATCAACACACAAACTACTTTACAATTAATTAACGTTTTTGGTTGAGATGAAAAAAAAAGCCAACGGCACGATCGGGATTCGAACCAACTATCTTCGGCTTGATACGCCGCTGCTCTACCACTTGAACTATAGTGAACTCGATCCACTCGAAGATCGTGGATTCAAGTGGTAGAGCAGCGGCGTATCGAGCCGAAGATCGTTGGTTCGAATCCCGCTCGTACCATTAACTTTTTTCATCAAAACTAAAAACCTTAATTTATTGTAATATATTAATTGGTCAAACGGACCGCGTAATTAGTGAACACAAAATACTACAAACTGGCAACATCCCTGTTCATTTTTGAGCAGTTTTGATTACGATAAAAGGGAGGAATTGATGATAGATGTCTGTAGTCTCCGAGTTAATGTACTCAGGTTGAATAGGTGAGGGTCGCTTTCCGAAATAAAAACCCAAAAAGTACCCCTCCTTCATCGGCGTTACAGCGTGAAAAATGAAAACAGTAGTATTTACTGTCTTGTAAATATACTGATAATGGGCCCTGTTAACAGCAATGATATTCCCGTTGCGTGAAATATTTCAGTTTTGTTTTGCCTCTTTTTTTTTTCAATTGTCATACATGAATGAGGTGCTAATTGCATTAACTAGGTGTAATTTATCATGATGAAAAATTCAAGGTGAAAGTTAAATTACCTGTTTAACCCCGATGTCTCCCTTGCATAAATTATAAGACGCCCCCCCCCCAGCCGAGGATTGAGGAAGGAAAAACTCAGGAAAGTGTCTTCTTGCAAACGAGTTAAGAGAGTTGTACGGCACAATTGCTTGAGACAATGTTAGCCTAGAGTTGATGAAGTTGTTGCTCCTGTGTTGACAGTTTAAGAAACAAATAAAAACTCACGGAGAAACTGGGGTCAGCGCGGCAAAGTCAACACAGCCGCTCATCTCAATTTGGCCGCCGGCTCGTCGGGTCATTTAAATCAATGGTGGTGAGGGCGTTATTTTTGGTCCTAATTGCGGTAAGAAATCCCAAAGGGAAAACTGATTTTATCGCTCTTTTGCAACCACCCCGCCGTCTTTTCACTCTCTGTCCTATCTGGCCTTTTGTTCACCTGTTGACCCCCCCCCCCCCCTAAACAAACTCCAAATCTTAATTAGAAGCCGGCTAAAATTCAGGTGGAGCTAATAATAACTAACGTTAATTAGAACATAAAAGAGAGAACTGACAGCATTTTGACTTCTTGTTTATGTAGGTATAGTAACATATATAAAACTATACATAATATATAATTATATATATATATAATATATAATTATACATATACACCTATACATCTTTCTATTAATTTGGCATCCCCTTGAAGAAATTTTACAGCCGTCCAGAGCAAAACAATGTCCGCATACAGACGCCGATTCGCGACGTGAAACAAAGTGTTATAAAAGAAAAACTATTAAAACCATGTAAATAATAAGTTATAATAATAAACAATTTTAATTTTAATTTTAATAATTAATTTACTGATTTAACTCTGTGAAATATATAAATTTAACTACTGTAACATTCAATTAAGAACAATAATTCTTCAACTTCAGTGGGCGGGATCGTCGGAGAGGCTCTTGCGAGTCAAGAGCACGACCGGTAGATGGCCCTCAGAGAATCTGAGCAGGGGACAAGGGATCGTCCTCACCCGACTGAGGATTGGCCATACTCGGTTGACACATGGGCACCTGCCCCTTATGCAGAGAAAGGTTGCTCGATGTGCTCCACATAATAGAGCCGTGTCATGCCTTGGCTCCTTACAGAGAGCGTGCAGGCATGCCGCCGGATTTAAGAAAAGTCCTCGAGCACAGTAGCGAGTTTCTGAGTCCACTGTTCCGCTTTTTAGAGGAAATTGAGTTTTTTTTTTATTGTATATAGTATGTATTGTGTGTTATGTGTCTTTTTGCTTTGTCTGTGTGCATGTATTTATTAGCGTGAATGGTGAGAGGTGAGGGTGAATAGAACGTCACCGTCGCCCCTCGAACGATGAAAGCGAGTGAGTGTGTGTGCGGGGTCGATGGCGGAATATTAATAAAAGTACCTCATCGACCCCAATCTAGCTTAGTTTAATTGTAGGTCGGTGGAGGAATATCAAGTACACCATCGACCAAACGGAATGAGTGTGCTGTGTGAATGTGTCTGATTGTATGAACGTATGTATTTATCCGTATGAATGATGTGTGTGAACGTGTATAGAATATAGACCTAGTGTGAAATGGCCAAGATGTCGAAAGCCCCAGCAAAAAAAAAAATTAATAATAATTTGTAATATATAAATAAAATATAAATTAATCATTAATTGCCGAAAGTCAATGAGTAATGAAAAAATTCGTCTTTTTGTGGGTCCGTTTGTTCAGGTCTACAGGATGGATTCAATAACCGATGGAATCGCCATCAATAAGTGCCAGAAGACGCACAACATCCTCAGCACTAATTAGCATTTTTAAGTTGAAATGTTGAAATTAGGAAAACAAAGATGAAAATTGAACCGTTTATTCTCACGTAATTCAAATGAGACTGAATATTTCGTAAAAATTAAACATCGAAAAATCCTTTAACTTTATTTTTTTTTATTAAGAATCGAGCGTGTTTCTAGTTGATATTCCCAATTTAAAACATAGATTAAAAAAATATTTATTGATAAAAACAAGGAGACAAATTAAGGAATTTTCCTGAATCGATAAAATGAAAAAATAAGTTGGGTGAAATTTTTTGCCTTTCAGTGTATTTTAAATGAAAAGTGGACAAGAAAAATTAATTGGGGTGTAACTAATAACAACATTGCAATAGTACGTGTTTATTTTCGGATTGACAGATTTATATAAAACATGGGGCTGTAGAAGAGAAGTTGGAGGGTTGTCGAGCATCACAAATGGCCAGACAATCTTTTTTTTTCCGCCACAGCTCAATTTCCAGTTTCTAGTAGGGGGCGCGGACAATAAAACAATTTATTTTTTAAACTGCAATGCCCCGTATCCCAAGAGACATTGCACTCTCATTTCTCACGCTGAATAAACATGTCTTCCACAACCCTCTTTCTCCCTTTAGAGCTAGTACACACGCTCGAGCTGGCTGGCAGTGGGGCCGGTTGTGTCTGAAAATAGTTTTGAAGAGAAAAGAAAAACTTCTAGAATCTAAAAGCATATATACCCTGAATAACAGAATTTATTAATTTACAAATCTCATTAAAAATAATATCGAACTTATTTCAGCCCACAATCTTACAAACCTTTACGTAATAAGCCAATTTTCTCTTTTAAAAATGATTCCAAATTATTTATTTAAATAATATTTTATTGAGTAAATTTCAATTTTTTTCGTCTAGAGTATGTCAACAGATTTGTAAGTAAATATGATAATCCATTGGCTTTTGTGCTTGGAATTGATATTTAGCTTTTGCATGAATTTGGAAAGAGCAAATGTACATTATTGTCGGGAAACTATTGGACACGTGTTTAAAAATGTATAACTCGACGACCCCGAAAACCGCGGGGTAAACACCTCGCCACACGCGATGTCTCTATTGTCGAACGGATGAAATTCCTCGTAGCCGTTTGTTATTTATTTCTATCTACGTATTCGATCATACTAACGACCTTCGGGAGCGAGATAGCCTAATTTCTATCTTGAAATCACAGACGGTCGGCTATGATTTCCAAGATTTTCGAAAGATAAGGTTTCCCCCTGAATAACGGCATACTGCTAGAATCCAAGTGATAATTGGATATGATTGGCCTCAAGGGCCTACCTAATATCCCTACTTCCTGATCGGTCAACTTGAGAGATCGTACCCAGATTACCTGGCTCATACCGGTAAATCAATTTTTTTTCTTTTGAATTTCTAATGAATTATTATAACAACTGTTAAATTTGCTTTTAAACATGAAAAACTCTTCTTATTTGATGAATTTGGACGATTGTTTCTTAGTAAAAAGATTGATAGATTCGTCAGCTTGATCGACTAATCTTCCTGTCATAGTTTCAGTTCTCATAGATTTGAGGATTGGACGGTTTTGTTCAGTTTTCTTCTACATTCACCCAACGTTGTCTAAGAGGTTAGCAAGAAATTCTGTTTAAATTTTGCGCTAAATGAATCGTTGTTGGCAGACACAGCAGGTACCACACTACGCACTCTCTAAAATCACGGGATTGATTGCGAACTTTAACAAAATTGGAAAAATTGAAATCGATCAGAATTAACATTGGGCAAGAAAGGGTTTGATGCAATTCTGCCAATCACATAACAACGGAGAACTTGAAGAACACCCACCAATTGCTTAGTGATTTTTTTTTTTTTTTTTTGGCAAGATTTTACTTCAGCAACCGACAAACTATTGTGCAATATAAAATGAGGAACGATCTAGTAAAGACGAGAACCAGCTACTACTCATATTTTTGTACGTAGAAGTAGCATTGATTGTTGCTTAGTGGAACGATAAAATTCAGCTGTAAAAACAAGTAAACTAATCAAAAACATTTTAATTTGGCAGGATTTTTGCTTCAGCTACAGACAAATTATTGTGCAATATAAAATGAGGAACAATCTAGTAAAGACAAGAATCAGCTACTAGTTATATTATTGTACGTAGAAGTAGCATTTATTGTTGCTTAGAGGAACGATAAAATTCAGCTGTAAAAAGAAGTAAACTAATCAAAAAACATTTTCATTTGGCAGGATTTTACTGCAGCTACCGACGAATTATTGTGCAATATGAAATGAGGAACGATCTAGTAAAGATAAAACTCAGGTACTTCTTATATTTTTTGGCGTACAAGAAGCATTTATTGTTGTCTAGTCGCATACTATAATTGAGCTGTTAAAAATAATTAAACTCCTCAAAAAATATTTTTAATTTTGCAAAAATTTACTTCAGCAACCGACAAACTATTGTGCAATATGAAACGAAGAACGATCTATTAAAGATAAAAATCAGGTACTTATTATATTTTTGGGCGTACAGGAAGCATTTATTGTTGTCTAGTCGCATACTATAATTGAGTTGTTAAAAAAATTAAACTCCTCAAAAAATATTTTTAATTTTGCAAAAATTTACTTCAGCAACCGACAAACTATTGTGCAATATGAAATGAAGTACGATCTATTAAAGATAAAACCCAGGTATTTCTTACGTTTTAGGTCGTAGAAGAAGCATTTATAGTTGTTTAGTTGCATGCTATAATTGAGCTGTTAAAAAAATTATACTATTCAAAAAACGTTTTCAGTTGGCAAGATTTTACCTCAGCAAAGACAAACTATTGTGCAATATATAATGAAGAACGTTCAATATAAGAAAAAAACCAGTTACTCGTTATATTTTTGGACGCAGAAGAGACATTTTTGTTGCTTAGTGACATTATATAATTCAGCTGTTGAAAAAAGTAAACTGTTCAAAAAATTGCTTTTGTTTGACAAGATTTTACTTCAACAATCGACAAGCTACTATGCAATATGAAATGAGGAATGATCTATTAAAGTCGAAAAGCGAGTGGACCGGGTTTCCGGGAAATTTTGTGTGTTTCTAACTGAAACATGAATTTCCAGCTAATTGGAAAGCTTTGGCGGATGATTACTAGCTAAGTTGGACCCAATTTAAATTACTTCAAATACAGGAAAATAAGGCTTTACAAATGTCCCAACGGCAGTTCAACAGAACAAATTTTTTTATATGGTTAAACGGCTCCTAATGTTTTACATGCTCATAATAAAACGAAATGAAGGTAAACTATCTATATTCTTGGAAGCAACATTCAAGCGATAAAGGAACTTGACAATTTAAGGGCGTTTTTCGATTCTTGCCCAATTGATTAATTACAATTAATTATGGTTTTTAGTTGAGACGAAAAAAAGTTAATGGCACGAGCGGGATTCGAACCCACGATCTCCGGCTGGATACGCCGCTGCTCTACCACTTGAACTATCATGACCTAGATCCAGTAAGACATCAAATTCCTATCTCAACTGGATATTGGCAAAAATGAGGGAAAGGTCATAAGGTGAGGGTGAGATAGAAAGTTGAAGTTTGAGTGGATCGAGGTCATGATAGCTCAAGTGGTAGAGCAGCGGCGTATCGAGCCGAAGATCGTGGGTTCGAATCCCGCTCGTGCCATTGACTTTTTTATTTCAACAAAAATCGTAATTAATTGAAATATACGAACAGGGCTGAGGAAAAAATGTCTGCAGCATCTAATGACTTATACTTTTTTAAGAAATCAAAGAATGTGTCAAAGGAAGCAGGAACAGACTGCCAATCCTAACAGGATTCCTAACAGGCACTGTAGATTAAATGAACATCTAAAAAAAATTGGAACAATCCAAGATGTCCCATGTAGATTGTGTAAAGTCTCACTAACTAACAAACTGCGGAGCCACATTAGCCCGCAGGAGAAAACGTTTTGGGATGTATAATGTGATCAGAGAAAAGCTTCAACAAATAAAACCGGGCCTATTAATCAAGTTTCATGATGAAATAAGACTCACCGATGTGCTTTACGCAGAGAACGGGGGATACAATAGCTCTGAAAGCGCGCAGTATACGACACCCTAAAATATGAAATCATCATCAATCATAAGTAAGATAGCATGTTTAAATTTAGAATGAATTAAGAATTTATGCAGTTAGATCTCATTCTAATCCATTAGATTCCGTGGTCCGATTGACCAAATCACATTTTTCCAATTAATTAATATTTATGTAAGGTTAAGATAAAAAAAGGCAGTGTCACGAACGGGATTCGAACCCATGACCTTCCGGTAAATACGCCGTTTCTTTATAATCACCTGAGCCATCGCGATCCACTCCAACCCCAACTTTCCCATTTCAACCAATTTTTTTTTATCATTTGTCAAATCCTAATCCTAACGATTTTTAGTATTTTATTCTTTTGGTTTCAAATTTGTAAACTGAGGTTTTAATCTTTATTCAGATATCGTGAGATGCGGTCTGGTTTGATGTAGCTATCAGAAAAACATTTTCTTTATCGTGCCAACGCTTCGACCCTTTATTGAGATCATCTTCAGGGCAAGGGATTTACAAACATAGTTTACATTTAGAACATACATATAGAATTTGGAAAAGATAATATATTTTGAATTGTATAAATTCTCTTTTCCAAATTCTATATGTATTTTCTAAATGTAAACTATGTTTGTAAATCCCAGGCCCTGAAGACGATCTCAATAAAAGGTCGAAACGTCGGCACGATAACGAAAATGTTTTTCTGATACGTACATCAAACCAGACCGCATCTCACGATATCTGAATAATTATTCATTGACGGTCACTAATCCCTACACGTTTAAATTTTTTTAATCTTTTAAATGATTACGTAACATTTCTTAGTCCTATTGAAAGAGAAATATTTCTGGAAAACCATGAGAGAGAATTATTTTATGTTTTTAGGCTTATTGACCTCTTTAGTTTTTTTTAAGTTACAAATGATTATTGTTCATTGACAATAAGAAAGATAAAAATTTAGATATAATATTAATGAAATGTAACATTTTAAACGAGACTACTTTTTCAGGTTGAATACTTGTTAAGTAAATCGGTCATACTAAAGTCGAGTAGAGTTCGATAACGTTGTGGCTCCGTCTATAAAAATTCTCCTGATCAAAAATTGAATCGCTCCCTTTCAACTGATATAACGCAATATCCAAGATAATTTGACTAATAAAATGGACGGTTTAATCTAGAGGAAAATCTAAAACCGGGGACTTTTATCTCGAGGGGAGGAAGATGGTTCGGTACCCGGGAGAGTTCCACGTCTGGTTTCCATTTGCAAATGCAAATTCACCCGGCGATCCCGGTCGAAAAGGATAAGAGCCGGCCTACATGCAATTCGGATTCCATTCTTTCAGGACAAAATGCCCCTTTACCTGAACCTTTTTTTGTTTACGTGCTGGATTTTGTATTGGCCTCGCATGATGGGGTAAAACAAGAAAATAATTTAACTATATAAAGAGGCAGTTCCGGACGACACGCAACCCGTTATCAAATACCCATTTAGAATAACCGAAATAACCACACAGGAACGAAATAAGTGGAATATAATCTTATACCGGTTTTCAACTTGTAAAGATTGTATAATTAACAGTTTACCCCCGGGGCAGTAAATGTTTCCAACTTCCTACTTAATAAACTGCTTCTTAACTGACAATCATAATATGAAACATTACTCCTTGTCAAATAAAACGTATAAAACGAATTTTCGTTCTATATCACCACGCAAATTATCTAGCTGATTATTTACACATGAAAACATTGAATTATAAAATTAATTCGTATTCATTAATAAAAATTTAAAAAGAATGTCGTTTTACTTGTAAACCGTTTGGTTACAACTCAATCTTAATTTTTCCCTCCCGAATTAAATGTTAGTTTTAATCCGTTATAACCATTGGTCATTATTCCGTACAATGTTTTAAATTTTACAATATGCTCGCATATTATTATTCAGAAATCGTGAGATGCGGTTTGGAGTGATGCAGGTTTCAGAAAGATATCTTCATTATCGTGCCGACGTTTCGATCTTTATTGAGAACATCTTCAGCGTTCAAAGTATAGATGTGTCATTCTTGTGGCACAATGGCACTCTCAACACGACACGCGAGAATGACACAAATATATGTAGGTTGTGCCTTTAAGTATAACCAGAAATTCATCTTTTCAGTGTTATTATTTTAATTATATTTAACGCAATTTACTAAAATTTTATTAAATGCGCATAATAGGTTAATATAACAGAACGAAAAATTGAATATTTCAAACCTTTCTCTCCACCGATAAATTAGGAATTATTTAATACAAATACGAAATAGTATAGGAGTTAA
Source organism: Cimex hemipterus (assembly GCA_039619505.1). Classification (NCBI taxonomy): domain Eukaryota; kingdom Metazoa; phylum Arthropoda; class Insecta; order Hemiptera; family Cimicidae; genus Cimex; species Cimex hemipterus. The sequence continues at coordinate 6,686,460 of CM077114.1, read as the reverse complement.
AATAAGTGTTTGTGCAGGGAAACAAAACTTATTAAAGGAAGAACAGGATTTAGTTTAACAAGCTTACTCACATCCTTTCTGGTAAGTAGGATAAAGCATAAACGTATCAAGGGAAGACGGATATACCTGTGTGTTGTCTCAAATGAGTTTGTCGCTAAGTCTTAAGAAATCCGGGCCGGATAATGCACACAGGGCACGATCTAACTCTGTTCATAGCCCCACCGGGGGCAGTAACAATTCCACTTGTATCTCGCTGTCTCGAATCCTTGTGTTATACAAAAAAAAAATTGCAAAAATGGATCCGATCCGCAACTTTTATACGGGGTAAAAGAGAAAGAACCCTCTCTATAGGATTACATCGGAAGTTTCCGAGTTGTACGGACATTCTGAAGTCATTCTTACAGTATGTGAAAAACTGACGATTAACTTCTTATAAAGTTCAAAATAAAGTACGGGTTTTTCTTCTTTTTTTTTTCAATGTCTTTTCTTGATATTTGAAATCCAGCAGATTCTAAAGAAATAAGCTATTTATTTTCCTTATTTTTAAAATTGATCCTTTTCCTATAATAGAGTGTGATAATAACGCTGATCAGATTTAAGGATGTAAGATAAGGTTTTAGAAAAACATTTTCTTTCTCGTGCCAACGTTTCGATCTTTATTGAGTTCATCTTCAGTTCTTTGGGGCACAACAATGACACATCTACACTTTGAGCCCTGAAGATGTTCTCATTAAAGTTCGAAACGTTGCCACCATAAAGAAAACTATTAGTGACCTTTAGTCGTTTGTTATTCATAAATCGTGAGATGCGGTCGGGCACTTTCAACACGACACGCAAGAATGACACAATTACGCCGAAAAAAAAACATTTTGAGCCCTGAAGATAGTCTCAATAAAGTTCGAAACGATGGCACGAGAAAGAAAACGTTTTCTGAAACCTACATCACACCTGATCGCATCTCACGATATCTGAATAATTATAGATTAACGGTCAATAATATCTACAAATAAGAAAGAGATTGATGACAAAACGTATGTTTGAGTGTGTGTGTGTGTGTGTGTTTGAACTAAAGGGTAAGATAATTGTTTAAATGGCACAGATAGCACGGCGCAGGATGCAACACTTCCGCAATACATAAGAGATTACCGGTGTATGCTTCTGAATTTATAGAAACTATTCCTCCCAGGGGAGTATAAATTCACTTTTTTCCACATCCTACATGTATTTGTTAAATCGAAACAATTTTTGTAAATCCCAGTCCCTGAAGATGACCTCAATAAAGATCGAAACGTTGACGCGATAAAGAAAATATTTTTCTAAAACCTACATCTCACCATACCGCATCTCACGATTACTGAATAGTGTTTAAAATTTGTTGTATTTTCGCAAATCCTTGTCTTGTAAACAAAGGTAAATCTCTAAATCTTGGACGAAGATCTAGTGTAGGTAGTGCGACGGCGTATCGAGCCGAAGGTCGTGGGTTCGAATCCCGATCGTGACACTTGTTTTTTTTTTATCGCAAACAATGCCTTACTTAAAGAATAGTTCTTGGGCGTCGGTGGCCGCGAGGTTTCGCCTTTGACACGGCGCTCATCACTGTAAGGTCAAGGTCCCGGGTTCGAATCCAGAGGCCCTGCATTCGAACCCGACATACTTACAGATGGGTTTTTTTCAAAAACACCGACACCCTGAGGGTTTATATGATCTCTGCTGTTGCGAATCCTCGTAAAAAAAAAAAAATAAAAAAAAAGTAGTAAACATTTATGTTTAAAGAGAAAGTACAGAATTTTAAAAATATTATCAAATTGATATTTCTTGGAGTATGTAAAGAGTGAAAATAAATAATACATTTCTCAAATTGGAATTGACTTCTATAACTATGCTCGATGTCACCTTTTCAGTAGAATAAAGATTCTGTTAATTCTTATAAATGTAGAAAAATAATCGAGTCAGAAGAAAAGAAGTTGTTTATACTCGAGTTCCTCTTTGAATCGTGTTATTAGCCGAAAAAGCGCACAATTGAATCGGCTCGAGGTGGAAGTTTGGCGAGGCATTGTCAACGAGATAGGTATGCTCCTTCTCCATTCCAAATGTAAGGCTTGTTCCTAAGTAAGCCCATAGAGGAGGTAAGTAAATTTAAGTAAGAAAGCTCCAAAGTGAATGAGGTCTTTCGGCGGTAAGGGTGATTCAATAAAGATAAGTAGAACCTTGTGCCATTCCGCGCACATGTCATTACCTTGAAACCGAACCCCCAACGGCGAATCTTTCACCGGTCCACTTTCCATGTTTTAAACCGTGTTTCCTCCCGAGAAGGTTTAGCTTATCGCTCCCCTCTCTTCCCAACAAGAAACAAGTGAGAAACTGTGGAAATTCTCAACTGCGCGGGCTTTACAACGCACGCACGCCCGAGGCTTCTTTTAAATGGGCGTTTAACATGCGAAAAAGTTTCCGTAACGTCTTAACGTTCTTAATTGCACCTCCTAAAACATGTCGCTATCACGGCCAAAATGGCGATAAGCTTCTAGAAGAAAAACTCCTAGTCGAAGAATTATGTAAATTCCGACACAGTGGCCTGGAGATCATGACGCAAACCCTTTTCAAAAAATTAAAAAAAAATCATTAAATTATGTTTAATAATATAATCTGTAATGTAACTAGGAAAACATTTTAAAAGACAGCAGCATTTAGAAAACGAACGCAAACCACTTTTCTGCAGGATTTTCAGGAATTGTTTTGAAATATCAACTGGTGTCCTGTAAGTCGTCCTAAATCGACCACCAGCAAGTTTCTGAAAATGCATATTGAAGCCATTATGATAACATTCTGATTAAAGATCGTGAGATGCGATCTGGTGTGACGTAGGTCTTAGAAAAACCTTTCTTTATCGTACGTACGTTTCAAACTTTATTGAGATCATCTTCAGGGAACAAAATGTAGATGTGTCGTGTTGAGAGTGACCTCCAAACAATCGTTAAACAACGGTTACTAAACATATCTGATTTGAGTTGCAAACATGTTTTAAAGAGATAGGAAGAAATTCAAGATTGGGAAAAAAGAATTGTATCCAGGTCTCCAGCATCATCATCGGCCTGCTTTTGGGCAAGTTTATGGCTAATGGTCTTGGACTGCAGGTCATGATCATTAGCACTTCCGGTCTGTCATTTTTTCTATCAGCTTTGTATTTCTGATATTCAGATATTCACACCGATTATTGGTCAGGTGGCGATATATACAAAAATTAAACCAAGGAATGCACCACAGTATAAATTGAACATCTTGCTTGGAATAGTAAAAAACAGAATATTATAAACTTAAATATCAGTTATGGCCATAGAACCGGACAGAGGCTCTAAAAAATTATTCAGAACAATTTGGAATTTGGAAGATCCTGTCAGACTTAGCAGAAGTTAATGAAATTACCGCTGTTTTGTTAGCAGGGTAAAAAGTATAAAAAGGGATCATCGAAAGAGGGCGATAAATTGGCCAAAAAGTTCAGTCAATACCATAAAACCGTCTATACTGAATTGCCAAAAATTTCATCTTACAGACAATGACTGGAAAAAATTTCCTCGGTTCAATAAAAATATGTCCCAGGACGACATTTTTCGCAAAAGAATTATTTCAGAAACTAAGAGAAAAGTTAACAGAGACGAGTTAGGACGAGGATAACGCTTACTGGACGTAGAATCTGGGGATATTGCCAGAAAGAAGAATAATTAGAGGGATCGTTGGTGTGAATAATCGGGCTTCCAACTCCTAGGAGAGAAAAGTCCCGCGCGTAAAAAATACACAAGGGAATCCTCCATGCATGTTCGGTACCTGGTAAAACATAAAATAATGTCTTTTTCTTAGTTTTTATTTTTAAAAAATTAATTTCGGGAACTTCCGCCTCTCCTGTTCAGCATTACGCTTTAAAATTGGAAATTAGTGTAGGTTTTTAAAATTGAAATGTTTATCTTTATTAGCAATATATTCTTTAGACCGGACCATACATTTTTTTATTGTGTGATTGTTAAATTTAGAGATGATACGAACGTGTGTAGAGATTAGTCAACCGTCAATCAAAAATTTTTCATCTATCGTGAGATGCGGTCTGGTGTGAATTTTCCAAAACATTCCTCAAAAATAATCCTGACATGCTCATTCTTTCTGCTGATAAACCAAACTAATATTAGCAATCAAGAAAAAAGAGTACAAGTACAAAATTGCCAACACAGACACAAACACACACACCATAATCAAATCAGACCGCACACCAGACCGCATCTCACGATATCTGAATAATTGTTGATATGAACATTGAAATGTAGGAGTATGTTGAAAAATTATTGTTGGAATTTTCAAATTTTTCCCATGGCCATTTTTCACGGGAGCTATAGTATCTTTCCTCTAAATGGATATCTTTTTTCATCTATCTATCTATCTCTTTTAGCTCTCTTTTCCTGTCCCTATTTCTCTCTCTCTCTCTCTCTCTCTCTCTCTCTCTCTCTCTCTCTCTCT
>CM077114.1:6660660-6671960 GCA_039619505.1 Cimex hemipterus | reverse complement strand
ATATATATATATATATCTTCTACATAAAAAATAAAATAATGGAAAGAAAAATCTATTTTCTCATCAAAGGCATCAAGTGAATTTTTAATCAAACCTTAAAACAATAAAAAACATGCACATCTAAAGATTCAATTTTCCTGTTAAAGGTAAAAAAGGAAAAGCGCTCGCCCTGAAAAAGTTTTTATAAAATACTATCTAATTTATTAAATAACGAAAATATATATATTAAACTATTATTGCAGATCGAGTCTACTTGAACTAATGAACAATACGGTTGAATATGAATAATCGTTTCAAATATATAAAGCCTTAATCCGCGACCCTTCGATGACAGGACATTATTAAAGTTCTGAATCAACGTTTGCTATTAAGAGTGAACCTTTTCTATCAAAATTCAATTACGAAGATTCAGTTTATAATAGTAAATATAAAAATATTTTAACAATTATAATATAGAGGATGTCAAATTGCTAATTTTATCCCTGGCATTTTCAAACACTACTCATCGAAGGAAAAATTCACCAATTAATTTTTTTTTAATTTTAACTTTTAGGCAATTCAATAATTTCAGTCCAATCTTGTTTATAAAATGGCTGACCGAATTAAATTAAGGAGCAAATGATTATTTGGAGATGGTGAAATACGGACTGGTTTGACGGAGGTTCGGAGAAATATTTTCTTTATCTTGCCAACGTTTCGACCTTTATTGAGACCATCTTCAGGGAGGCACTCTCAGCACGACACGCAAGAATGGCACAAGTACACAAGGCAAACACTTTGAGCCTTGAAGATGATCTCAATAAAGATCGAAACGTTGGCATGATAAAGAAAATATTTTTCTATAATGATTATTCGGAAATCGTGAGGTGCAGTCTGGTGTGACGTGACAAACAAAAAAGTTTCTGTTTTTTCAATGGCACAATTACACAGAAAACAAACACGTTGAGCTCAGAAGATGATCTCAATAAAGATCAAAACGTTGGCACGATAAAAAAAAAATTCTTTTTAAACTTACATCATACCAGACCGCATCTCACGATATCTCAATAATTTTCTTTTTAAATTAACAAATGCATGTTTCGATCTCCACCAACCGTTTGATGTTTATATACAGAAAGAACATAAAAATATATCTAAACTATTAAATATAAATTATATTATAGACCTTTTGAATATATCCCATATTTGAAAAAATTTCCATAATGAGTTTAATTAAATTTTGCTTAAAAACTGTGAGGTCGACGACTTGTGCGACTAACAACCAGGAGAATTATCTAACTGGAGCTCGTTATCATAACAAGGGTGCAATCCTGATGGGAGGACATAAGAGAAAGTTTAACCTTTCGTTATGTCATGTAGGTTACTAACATCATTCGTTACTTTTTTGAAAAATTACTCAACTTTGATTCACCTTTTCTGAAAACGCTAAAACTAATAAAAGATTTAGAAAAATCATTCAGATATCGTGAGTTGCCGTCTGGTGTGATGTAGGCTGCACAAAATCGTTGCCCACGTTTCAGTCTTTGTTGAGATCATCTTCAGGGCGGCACTCTCAACACGACACGCAAGGATGGCACACGTACACAGAAGACAAACACTTGAGCCCAGAAGATGATCTCAATAAAAGTCCGAAACGTTGGCACGATAAAGAAACTGTTTTTCTGAAACTTACATCACACCAGACCGCATCTCACGATTGCTCAATAATTATCGATTAGCGGTCACTAATCTCTACACATTTAAAAGATTGTCAGTTACTTAAAAAAAAATCAACTTTTTTATCATTTCTATTTAGTTAGTTAAAATTAAAATAAATATTTCTTACATACAAATTGGTAAGAACTATTCTTTGAAAATTGGGACGAATTGCAAGATTTTACTTGACTTTTTCATTTGGTGTTAGTTGGCGTTCGTTGGTTAGGGTCACCGACTGGCCGAGGCGGTGTCAGTCGACGATTTGTCGATCAATCAAGGTGCTTCTAGTTGCCGGTGATAGAATGAGCAAATTTTACAACTGAGAGAGAGAGAGAGAGAGAGAGAGAGAGAGAGAGAGAGAGAAATCTAATCAAAAACACAAAGGACGTCTTTAATTGAAAATCCCTAAGAGAAAAAGGAATCTAAAACACGGGGTCAAGTGTAGTAATCCGACTCAATTTTTGAGAATAAACAACGTTTATCTGCCGAGGTATTCTTTTGACCTCGCATCTCAGATATTTTGAAAAGTGTTTTGTTCAAGGCGAATCCCAATGAATTTAAATGAACAAAACATTTAGGTTGTTCAGTATTTTAAAAATTTCATTTTAAATATTGCGTGATCATTTTTTTTTTTTTTTTGTAGCAACTATGTCAGGTCCGATCCTTTCTAATGACTAACTTTCAAATGTATTTATACAGCATGCATGTAAATGTATGTATTGTTTAATAAAAGTGAATTATTTGGAGATCGTGAGATGCGGTCTGATCTAAATATCAGAATTTTCAATAATTGTCAATAATCGTGGGAGTAGTTTTCCTAGGATTTTGGCAACGATAGAACTTGGAAGATCAGAAGTTTTATTTAGCTTATGCATCATTTTAATTATAGAGACCAACCATTGCATCGAAAACAAAGTCCTGAACTTAAGTTCTTAAAATTATTTTGATTCTTTCTTCATGTTTTTCTACTGATGACAAATTTTGTTTTTATCTTGTTGAATGTTGACGTTATTATTATCTATACCGATGGAAATGTTTTCAGGCTGCAATAATTTTACATCAATTTGAGGGAGAATTTTAATTATTCAGATATCGTGAGATGCGGTCTGGTGTGACGTAGGTATCAGAAAAACATTTTCTTTATCGTGCCAACGTTTCGATCTTTATTGAGAACATCTTCAGGGCTTTGTGTTGTCTTATTTCAATAAAAATCACTAATATAAAATCTAAAAATGATCTCTAAATAATTGTAACTTTTTTATTGAAATAAGACAAAACAAGGCCCTGAAGATGAGCTCAATAGCCAGTGGCACTCTCAACACGACATGGCACAATTACACAGAAGACAAACACTTTGAGCCCTGAAGATGATCTCAATAAAAGATCGAAACGTTGGCACGATAAAGAAAATGTTTTTCTGATACCTACATCACACCACACCGCATCTCACGATATCTGAATAATTATCCGTTAACGGTCACTAATCTCTACACATTTCTACAGGAGAATTTTAAATTGGATTGATTGTATACGTTGAGAACTGGAGTCCAGGTTTTGTAAATGTTGAGTGTGAATTGAGAGGTTAACATATGTAGAAATGTCTGCAGTGTATATTGAAAATAGAAATGAGCCAAGAATGCTTCCCTGTGCAAATCCCGCCCTAATGGGTATATAAAGTGAGGATTCAGTTCCCCGACGTACTCTGCAACTTCTTCATACATTCTTCAGTTCCGAAAGCAAAAACAAATGCCAGACTCGTTCGAAAATTCTAAATTAAGAAAGACACCCAAGCAATGCTGTTTTTGTTCGATGGAAGAGGCAATATTGTCAACAACAAGAATCAACACGGAATATCATAATTTTGAATTATTGAGAATCAAAGGAGCAGTGCTTCTAGAATTTTGGCAAGTATAGAAAGGAGACTAATGGGCCGATAGGACTTTAGAAGATTAGAAGTTTTTTTTCGCTCATGAATTATTTTAATCATAGAGAACTTCTAGTATAAAGTTCTTAAAATGTCCAGTAATTTTTGAAAATGAAGTACACTTCACTAAAGCTCTCCTTCGCCAATTCAATTTTCGTCGGGAATCCAAACCGATTACACGGCATTTGAAAAATGGCAAAAGAAGGGAAAACTCGTAAGGTGGGGTTGAGTTAGGAAGTTGATGTCCAAGTGGATCGAGGCCACGATAGCTTAAGTGGTAGAGCAGCGGCGTATCAAGCCGAAGATCGTGGGTTCGAATCCCCCTCGTTCCATAAACCTTTTTTCATCTCAACCAAAAAACCTTAATCAATTGTAATCTTAAATATGTCGACTTAGCCAATAATGTTACTGTTCTTCGCAATGTTGACAATACCGAGCTGTAAATCATCTTTCATTAAAAAAAGATAAAAAGCGATACATTTAATTCTTTAAACAGATTTCTGTTTGATAAAGCGGTGTAGAAAAAGCTAGGGCCAACGCTGAAAAATTTGGAAAAGTTTGCATAAAAGACACTATGGAACAACAGATTTATGTAAAAAATTCTATGCACAAAAAAATTGCCTTTATGCTTTGCTAATTCAATAATACAAATTAATGTTCAAATAATAATACTAACATTTAAATATTTTGCAAAATTAAATGAATAAAATTAAGTAGCTTTTTGTGTAATTAATATAAGCTAATGAAGTAACCTAACGTAGAAGAAAATAAATTAATTTATTCGTAAGGTTATGTTTAGTTAAATTAATGTTCAAGAAAAGCACGCTAATTTCTCCTTACTTATGTCAAAGTTGTCATGTTAAAATTGAATGACAAAAATTTTCCAAGAAAAATGAGATAATCATGGATCCTCGATTTAATTCAAATCCTACGTTGCCTGCAAGATTTTCCAGGACATCCAAAAAGTCTTTATTAAAGAAAAAAAAATCTTGACGAATAGAATTTCAAAAACTGGTTTGTCCAGTTTAATAATCCTTAAAAATTATTCAGATATCGTGAGATGCGGTCTGGTATGATGTAGGTTTCAGAAAAACATTTTCTTGACCGTGCCAACGTTTGGTGCTTTATTGAGATCATCTTCAAGACTCAAAATGTTTGTTTTCTGCGAAGGTATGCCATTCTTGCATGTCGTGATGAGAGTGCCACCCTGAAGATGATTTCAGTAAAGACCGAAACGTTGGCACTATAAAGAAAACGTTTTTCTGAAACCTACATCACACCAGACGCATCTCACGATATCTGAATAATTATCGATTAACAGGTACTAATTTCTAAACACAATCCTTGAAAATATTCCTAATAATACTATTACTAACAATATAATCAAAATTAGAGGTTGATGATGTATTTTAAAAAATGATTAGTTATATATTATTTTTAGGCTTTTGTCCAATCGGAATGCCAATTCTTTCTCCAACTAAATACGTTCTTTTGTTTTCTTTGTAAACAACAAAGAGTGAGTAGAAAGTTCAATTAGAACCTGCCTGAAAGGCGAAAACCACCTCTTATTGAGAAATCGAGGAAAGCTCGTATAACAGCGCTCAAATGAATTGAGGTAGAATAAAACCCCGAATATCCCGTGTCCGGTCGAAAGAAACACACAACCAATTGAAAGGCAGGAAATTACAACCAGGAATTTGATGACAAACTAAAAAAAAAAAAACAACAAAAAACAGATATTCCGGGTTGTCTGGCTAAAATTTTCACAGCACCGAGGATTTCACGGATCGAAAAATCTTGTCGACCCCCAGCCCCTTCCCCACAGAGCAAATTTGCAGACATCTAATCATTCCTCAGTTATTAATGGAATTTAAATTGGAGATTCGCCTGAAAGTTTTATGTTGAAAGGTTAAACCGAAAACCTTTCGGCTCATTTTAATATAAAAAAAGGACTTAGCCCATCCGAGATTATAATATTTATAGCGTCTGTTACAGAGTTTTAATTAGGAACTGGTCAAGTCTTGAGGTATGTTAAAAATTCATAATACTCCAAGCCGTTTAGAAATATCTACTTGTTAAAAAACCAAAAACCGCTTTTAAACTCATACCACAAAACAACTTCTTCATTAAATTTCCTTTTTTGAAATGGAAAGAGAACCACTTTTTTTTTTTTTTTTTAAACTATCGTTATTTAGAAAATACATTGATTAAGCTGGTATAGCGTAACAACCGCTAGAGTGTCAAATAAATAATTAATTTTAAATTCGCAACCCTTCAAATAATACATTTTATTTTGTCTGGTTTTTCACTTTTTGCAAAATAGAAGCTGGTAAAAATTTTTCAGTAATAAAACATCAGACATAGATACAAGAAGAGAAAATACAGTTCTCCTCTGAAAAGTTTCAATAGTTCAATAAACCTGAAGACAGATCTTATACCGTTCGAATTTTTTTTTTTTTTTTTTTTTTTTTTAAGCCAGTTTGTAAAAGCATAGGTCATGCAAAGTTGGTAAGTTACCTCAGATTGCCCGCGTTGAACAAAAAGCCCACTCACAAGCATGGCCGCTGGATTCGAACCCAAGACCTTAACCTTAAAGTGATGAGCGCCGTGTCAAAGACTAAACCTGGCGGCCACCGACGTCCCGACAAAAAAAAAGTTTTGAGAAAAATATGTTAAAATATAAGAAAAAACACCGCATTATTTTAAATTTTATGAATTCAATTAGGTTATTTTTGATTGACAAACTTCTTTTTAGGATTTACGCTTATATCCTGCTTTTGTCGTCAAAGCGTAAATTGCAGATTATTAAAGCTGCGAGGGGATTAACTAATTTCTTTTTCTTTTTTTTCTCTCTCTCTCTCTCTCTCTCGAAACTCGTGAAAAACTCCTAAAATCCGCGCGGCCCGAGAGTGCTTTTATTAGAAAATTCTCACTCCTATCAACACCATCCCGCGATAAGATTTTTCAAGAAAAACCTGCTTTTGACAGTTTATTTAGAAGTTGGCCAACTTTTCATCGATTGTTACTTAGTCTTAATAAAGCCAGTTAAAGCAGTCCAATTACTAAATACTAAAAAGCGTTTTCTACGTATTTGGAAAATTGACAAATTCTTTCAAAATAAGAAAAAATCTATTAAAATCAATACGTCAATAAGTTTATGATTCGAAACAATTTTTAGAACCCTATTTTTTTAAATAAATTTTTTTTTAAATATTTTTCTTTTTTATTTGCTGGCTATTTTATATTGAGATAAAACTGTGATATGTTGAAATGTACTGTGAGTTTTTTAACGCATATTCCTCTTTGAAAGGGTGTTAAAACAAAAACCAGCGAATTCCTTTTAAATAAATTAAAACGAACAAAAAAAAGATGAGAAATTACAGAAAATTCTAATCAAAATGTTACGCTTAAAAGATAATTGTTTAATGTAAAATATCGTTAGCAAATAGGGGAATTAGACGAGCTAGATCGCAAGACACGTAGATACGGAGGCCTTGGGTTCGAATCCTTATGTCGCTCCTCGAATTTTTCTCCCCCCCCCCCCCCCAAAAAAAAAAATTACTACTTCGACGTAATATAGAATATAATGATAAATATTTCGTCCCCTCTTCAGCAAAAAAAAAATTTGATATTTATTAGTATTAGTTTCAAAATCCTGATCCTGATTAAGGACATATATTCCTTAAACTTGCTTTTTAAACGGAGCTAAAAAAACGGCATCAGTTGAGAAAAAATGGAATCGCAGAATTGTCTTTTCGTGCCGAAATCACCGTATTTATCCAGAATGTAGAGGAATGAATTAGTACTCCTAAAAAGCATCGACTATGTTAGCCTAGTCTGCCCTATCGAGTGACTATCTAAGTTCTTTGCATCGTATCTTCCGAGGACACCTATCGACCGTTCTCTTGATACTGAAGTGTTTCTCAGTCGGTATTTACCACCATCTTTCTGCATGGTAACGTTCTCACATTTTGAAAAATCTGAATTTTCTAGTGATAACTTCCTTCTAATTCATACAACGGACGTTACGGTTTTTTTTTTTTTTTGCATTTCTCTTAGTATCCCTCCACATATCGAAAATTGAACTATTTGACCATTTACATACACACACATTCATAAAACACATTTATACTAACAAACCTGATTTCCTAATATGACAACTAAAGTGGAAGTCGGTAAGATGGTATAAACCCTACCGACCTCCTTCTATTCTCGCTAATAAATACATTCATACAGTATATACAAATTCCACTCGTGTAGTACTCGATATTCATTGACAGCCACATCCATGCAGACATAACCTTTCACACTAATAAATACTATCATACTAGAAACGACGCAGCGTCTCGGTAGTGTTACTACAACCAAGACGCTGTCGACCCTTACCAAAATCCTACTACAAATCTATTACCACAAACCTAAAATGGGGCATATGAGTTACTTAGCTACGCACCCATTCATGCTAAACCATTCACGCTAATAAATACTTTCGTTCAATACAATGGGGGTTAACCACATGTGGGGGTTAAATGATTTTATTCTGTAAAAATGATAAATTATAAAACCATTTTAAACAGGACAAAAAAACTTTTGATATCTAATTTCTATTTCATTTAGCCCACTACATAAAATTTTATTTTAAACCAATATTACCGTTATTTTTCAAACTACTTTTATAGAAATGTTTGGTGTTTAGTAACCGTTAGTTACTGATTATTCGGAGATCGTTAGATGAATTCTGGTAAATTTAAAAAAATTTTCTTTTTCGTTCAAACGTTTCGACTTCTATTGAGATCATCTTCAGGGCTCCAAGGCCAAACACTCTCAACGCGACCCACAATAATGACGCGTTTACCCTGAAAGCAAACATTTGAGCCCTGAAGATGATTTCAATGGAGGTCGAAACGTGCAAGATAAAGAAAATGTTTTTCTAAAACCTCTACGCCACAATAGACCACATCTCGCGATCGACAAATAATCACTATTTTTATAATTCTACTGCTTTTTACATAATTTGTATTTAAAATCTACAGCCTAAAAATGAAATGAATTCCAAATTTTATTATTTTTATCAAGTTATTAATTAATTAATTTATTTATTTATTTGTACTTGTTCATAAATTTTATTAGGGTGATTTATTTTATTTATAATTTATTTGTATCAACTTGATTACGTACAAATTTTCATGTTGCCTTCTTTTTTCATATTTTTTTTCTTTCCTTTGATACGTAATATCAGATAAATTTAAAAGTGTAATTTTAGGCTGATTAAATGGCGTTCGATTACAACCTTGTTTTCAATTATAACACGTGGGCTAATTAATTTCAACCCTTGTTACTACTATCGTTAATTCATACCTCAATTTCAACTTTCCGGATAAACTTTATTATTCCAATCGCCGAGCTTTTCCCGCGACGAGAAAAAAAAAATTGTTTAGCGCCAAATTAAAACAATAAGAAATCTACTTTGGCACTAATTGAATTTGGAGGAAAATTTCAAGAAAAATGTAAACAGAAAACCCATTTCAACGTTGGTAAATAAATTAAAAAATATTTATATAGAATTTGATTCAACAGAAATTCCTCAATTATTTTAAAACAATAATTGAAAACTCATATACGAAACTTTTAAATATAAATTTACTAGGGACCTGTAAGATTAACTATTCAGGATCAAGAGATAAAAAAAAATTATTTCATTTTTTTTTTTAAATATAAACATCAAAAGAGAGCCTGCGATAGGATCAACGGAATATATTTTTTTACGTGTGCTAGGACAAATTGGGATGGTAATTTGATGTTACGGACGTATTATACGAGCCAATATTTCTCCCAGCTGAATTTGAAATAAAACCTTTGTATCAAATTTTAAGTGCTGCAAAAATGTAAATTCTTATTACTCGAAACCGTTTTAAATTTCGCATCGAAAAATTTTAAACTTTTGTATAAATAATTTAAAATTTACATCGAACTAGAAAGTTTTAAGCGTTTCTGCATTGTGAAATGTTTGAATATGACAACAGGTCAATGTACTTAGTTTTTTAAACTTTATATAAAAGATAAATATTGTAAGAATAATTTTTAATTCTTCCAACTTGTTTGCACTCACTATGCAGTTGTAAAACTTGTTAACGAAAATAAAATCTTTTACAAAACCGCAATGACAGGATATAGGACAAGATATAGACATCTTTCCAATGAAAAATGGCTAAAACTAACACCATAAAGAAAGGATCTAATATTCGGCATAACTTATACCTCAACGAACAAACAAAAACATATACATGCAAATATAGAATCTAGAATATCTTTGGATTAAGGTCTACCAGCCAATACTGACTTTATGACACATTTACATATTTGTATATTTATTTTATTGCAACATTCACGTGGAATAGAAATCGAAACGTATCGGTTTACTTTGAAAACAAAGCTGTTTTCAAAAACGCTGAATTCAGCTTTATACAGATTAGGTTTAAAAACCAGAAACAGACAATCAGAATTTTTTCTGTTCAGAATTCTAGGGAGGAAACTAGAAAGGGAAAGAAGAAGGGGCTAAACTAGCCGGGCTCGTCATTAACAAAAGATACGTCAAATTATAAACTGCTATAAAAAAAAAAAGGATCAACGTAGTTATACATGCGTGATGAACAGACACGTCAAGCAAGTAATGAGGTCAAAATTGTATCTCCTCAAACCAGTAGGAACGAGAGAAACAGCAGAAAGCAGGGTAAAACCTGTTTGTATTTTGTGCGTTCACTGGATATTTTCCACTACACCAAAATGTGTAGGGTTTTCAATTAGTGACCGTTAGTCGATCATAATCCAAGTCTTCGTGAGATGCGATCTGGCCCCAACGTTTCGATCTTTATTGAGCTCATCTTCAGGGCCTTGTTTTGTCTTATTTCAATAAAAAAGTTACAATTATTTGGAGATCATTTTTTGATTTTAGATGAGTGATTTTTATTTAAATAAGACAACACAAGGCCCTGAAGATGATCTCAATAAAGATCGAAACGTTGGCACTATAAAGAAAATGTTTTTCTGAAACCTACATCACACCGGACGCATCTCACAATATCTGAATAATTATCGGTTAACGGATACTAATCTCTATACACAATCCTTGAAAATATTAATAATAATACTATTACTGACGATATAATCGAAATTAGAGGTTGATGATGAATTTTAAAAAAATGATTAGTTATATATTATTTTTATCCTTTTTTCCAATCGGAATGTCAATTCTTTCTCCATCTAAATAAATACTAACTTTTTTTTAAAATAAGGCAACACAAGGCCCTGAAGATGATCTCAATAAAGTCTGAAACGTAGCACGATAAAGAACATTTTTTTTTAAATCTACATCATACCAGATGGCATCTCACGATTTCCAAATTATCGTACATTTTTGTTGAAATGCAGAATACACAAGGCACTGACAATGATCTTAATAAAGATCGAAACGTTAGCACGATAAAGAAAATGATTTTCTAAAATCTACATCGCGCCAGTCGGCATCCCACGATTTCCAATTTATAGTAACTTTTTTGTTGAAATGCAGAAAATGCAAGGCGCTGATGATGATCTTAATAATGATCGAAACGTTCGCACTATAAAGAAAAAAATTTTTTTTTTGAAACCTACATCATACCAGACGGCATCTCACGATTTCCAA
>CM077114.1:6640493-6659672 GCA_039619505.1 Cimex hemipterus | reverse complement strand
TTGTACGTAGAAGTAGCATTTATTGTTGCTTAGTGGCACGATAAAATTCAGCTGTAAAAAGAAGTAAATTAATCAAAAAACATTTTCATTTGGCAGGATTTTACTTCAGCTACAGACAAACTATTGTGCAATATGAAATGAGGAACGATCTATTAAAGATAAAACTCAGGTACTCCTTATATTTTTGGGCGGACAAGAAGCATTTATTGTTGTCTAGTCGCATGCTATAATTGAGCTGTTAAAAATATATACTATACAAAAAACGTTTTCAGTTGTCAAGATTTTACCTGAGCAAAGACAAACAATTGTGCAATATGAAATGAAGAACGTTCAATATAAGACAAAAACCAGTTACTCGTTATATTTTTTGACGTAGAAGAGACATTTATTGTTGCTTAGTGGCATGATATAATTCAGCTGTTGAAAAAAGTAAACTATTCAAAAAATTTCTTTTTTTTGACAAGATTTTTACTTCAGCAATCGACAAGCTATTATGCAATATGAATTGAGGAAAGATCTATTAAAGTCGAAAAGCGAGTGGACCGGGTTTCCGGGAAATTTTGTGTTGTTTGTAACTGAAACATGAATTTCCATCTAATTGGAAAGCTTAGGCGGATGATTACTTGCTCAGTTGGACCCAATTTAAATTACTTCAAATACAGGAAAATAAGGCTTTACAAATGTCCCAACGGCAGTTCAACAGAACAAATTTTTTTATACGATCAAACGGCTCCTAATGTTTTACATGTTCATAATAAAAAGAAATGAAGGTAAACTATCTATATTCTTGGAAGCAACATTCAAGGGATAAAGGAACTTGACAATTTAATGGTTTTTTCCGATTCTTGCCCAATTGATTAATTACAATTAATTAAGGTTTTTAGTTGAGGCGAAAAAAGTCAGTGTCACGAGCGGGATTCGAACTCAGGATCTTGGATACGCCGCTGCTCTACCACTTGAGCTATCGTGACCTCGATCCACCAACTTCCTGTCTCAACCCCACCTTATGAGATTTCCTTCCTTTTGTCATTTTTTTTTCATTGGTCTTAATTCGTCAAGCGGACTAGGAAAGTAGTGAATCAGGAAGAATGACAGTCACGTGTCCTAGCATCTACGCATTTTCTCCGTTCACAAATACGTACAAATTTCTTCTGCCTTGTTTGATCTAGATCAAGTCTGACGAACTTTTCCCTTAAGAGATGCGATGGCTATTTAATCTAAGAAGTGCGGATTTGCTTTTTGGATTAGAGCGGATTTGGGAACCTGTTCTTAGTGCAATTCGCGTTCCATTGAAACTTGGCGGAGTGCTCATCCCTGAGTTCGGCCGTTGCATCTCGGATGTTTCATTCTCGCCAGTATTGATCCATTCGGTTTTTGAGTGGCTGAAATTCGCTTTCCTTACTGAATGCTTAATTACAAAATTAGTAATTAAGGAGTTCAATTTTTCCTATGTATTCTCCAACTGTGTTCCCTTTTTCCCCAAAATATAAAAATGAAACTGAAATTTTGTAGTTGAAAGTGAAAAATAAAATAACGTTTAATCAAGCAAAATCCCTAATAGACTGTGGCCTTGTTCAAAAAAGGATAACCTTTGCTGAAAATGTTAAAATGGGGGCGAAAGAAATAGGTTGTCAGAGGGATCTGTCATCTTGCTAAAAAAAAGTTGAAACCAAAAATGGTAGAAACCATGGCCAATTTCCCCTTGTGGAACCCCCCCTGTCAATGTTTTTGTCCCCATGTTTTCTTCCCCTTTACCTTTCATCCATCAACTCTCCACTCCATCATTCTGCTTCTCCGATTAATTGGGAAACATCAAGCACCTTTGTCCCCAAAATTACGGCGCCCCCCAAAAATAAGAGGGGTTGGAAAAAGGGGAGACCAAGGAAAATATTTGTAGAAAATCGTAAGTAGACAGTTTATAAGCAGCTCTTGTTAGGTAGAAGATTTTATTTTACATTTTACATTAATATGGAAACAATCAACCAATGGAATGTGCGAGGACTGAAAAATAATTATTGCTTTTTCAAGAGGATCATCGTGGACCACACTATTTTTATCATTGCTCTTCAGATGGTGCGGATCTACGTTTTAGAAAAACATTTTCTTTATCGTGCCAACGTTTCGAACTTCATTGAGATCATCTTCAGGGCCGGTAAATTATAAACATTGTTTAAGTTTTACAAATACGTAAAGGATATGTTTTTTCACATTCTACATTCATTTATAAATTTTAAACAATATTTCGAAAATCCAGGGCCTGAAGATGATCTCAATAAAGTTCGAAACATCTCTCCATATAATCATTATTTGTTAATTCTTTCTGGTTATTGAATTTAAAAAGAAAAAATTAAAATAAAATGTCAAAATGATTATTGGAGGAAGGCTAATTCGATGTTGTTAAAAAATGAGAAAATTTTAGATCAGTCATTGTTTAAAGTTTACGAATACATGTAGGATGTGAAAAAAACACATGTATTTGTAAAATTTAAACAATATTTATAAATCACAGGCCCTGAAGATGATCTAAATAAAGACTGAAACGTGGCACGATAAGAAAATGATTTTCTAAAATTTACATCGCAGCAGACGGCATCTCACGATTTCAAAATGAACGTAAATTTTTGTTGAAATGGAGAATACACAAGGCGCTGATGATGATCTTAATAAAGATCGAAACGTAGCACGATAAATAAAATGTTTTTTTGTTGAAACCTACATCATATCATATGGTATCTCACGATTTCCAAATTATCGTACATTTTTGTTGAAATGCAGAATACACAAACGTTGGCACGGGTGCCACGGTAGCCGAGTGGTTAACGTGAGAGACTCTCGTCTAGAAGACACGGCGGTCGCGGGTTCGAATCCTGCCGTCTACTCTTGCCGTTTTTTCACGATACCCTTCCCTCCCTCCAAAAAAAAAAAAAAAAAAAAAAAAAAAAAAAAAAAAAAAAAAAAAAAACAACGAATAAGCAATAAATAATTACCGAAAAAGTCTGGCTAAGTTAACGTCTATTATGCAAAGTTCATGGTTAGGGATGGCTGGAGATGGTTGGGATGGTCTCTGGCCAAAAAATAATGTATATATAGAAAATATTTAAAAAAAATAAAAATGGTAAAAAATTAATTAATAAATAAAAAAACTTACATCACAACAGATCTCCAAGTAATCGTTAACTAACTAACCACACATTATCAAATAATTTTGTTGTGTTAACTTAAAATACTTATAGTAACAGATTTACACTGGTAAAATCGTTGAAATGGAAACAGATAGATCTTGACACTACTATACAAGGAAATTCGCTTTTTCTTTCAAAAATGCTTAATTTAAATTTCTGTCCTCCTCACGAGAAGATCTTCATGAGTGAGAGAAATTCTGACGAACAAGGTACTACTTCCATATTAATATTTTATTACGTTTTGCCACGAACGAATTTTCGACTTCACTCCGATAATATTTTAGTACTCATTATGTAAGTGAAAAGTTTTGATTTATTGATTTGTATAAACTCACAGGGTATATGACTACAGTATAATTATCGTATTGTGGAGAACTCATCTTACAGGAACTGTCAAAAACTAGGTCGTTTAGCCCGTAACTCATGTGAGATTTGTATCTATATTCGAAGTTTTACGGAAAGAAAACACCATCTCCGAGTGAAATGAATGGATTGGGATCTGGCAAAGCCTTGAAGTGTTTGAGCAGATTTAGGTTAAGAGCTAGACGACTTGGATAAACTATCAATTACAAAGGAGGTCAATTATGGTTTTCTTCTACCCTTTGAGACATCTTTTCTCAAGATTGCTCATTAACCCGCTGTGACACATTTTATAGAACGCTCCTATAAAGTCAAGACGTACGAAAAGTTAATGTTTTGTAGGTTAGATTTAAAAAAAACCGAGGGTCAATCATTAATCATAATAAACGAAATGGCATATTATTATTAGTTTAAAAAAATCCAAAATGTCAGATTAAAGTTATTTGAAAGTTTTAGTTTTTTTAAGCTTATGGTACTTACTAATCGTTAGAAAAAGAGAAAGAATGGTGGTTTCGTTTCGCCTCAGCTTGTGGTCCAATGCGGGTCAAAATTGCTTCTTCAATTACATCCGTGAATTACGCCAACTTGCAGTTCAACGAATGGCAATCAGCGAGATTGAACTACAGTCAATTTCTACCTTTCGATTCTTGAATTGGCTCATCGAACCTCTTTTTCTCTCCCTCTTTTCTATATATCAAAAATCCCTCGGCCTACCGTATTTTATGAGACGTATGAGAAAAAAAATAAATCCCGCCGCGATGGAGGGAGGAAAGGCATTCTGGGCAAAAAAGTGCCTTGTAATGAACTAAAAGGAACGTGATCGGTTAAAAAAAAACCAGTTCGATTTTGTAAGGGTTAGTTGCAGTATAAAATACCGGCAACTTTTGAGTATGAAATTGACTGTAATTATTGCGATTAATCAATCCGTTCTCTTAATATTTTTGAGATTCGTTTCTTACACTTGCCAATTTGAAATTAAATATTCATATTTTTTTATACAGAGTTTTACAATATTTTAATACAGATCAATAACGAGATTTTGTAAAACGAGAGAGTTGGTGGCGGAAGAGATCGAAGTCGCGATGGCTCAAATGATAGAGTAGCGGCGTGGGTCGTGGGTTCGAATCCCGCTCGTGACACTGACTTTTTTATCTGAATCAATCCCTCCTATCGTAAGACTAATTAATAGAAAGAAGTAACTTGGTCAATTGACCGTTAAACCGAAAACGACTGAAATTAATAATTAAAAAGTTCAAAAATGTATCACTTCACTAAGCAGCTCCCCGTAGCAATGCATAACTGACTGAGAATAGAATCCTGAGTACACGATATTTGAAAATGCAAAAGAAGGGAAAATTTGAGCGGTTGAAGGTTGAGGATGGAGAGTTGATGTCCGAGAGGAGCGAAGTCACGACAGCCCAAGTGATAGAGTAGCGGCGTAGGTCGTGGGTTCGAATCCCGCTCGTGACACTGACCTTTTTACCTCAACCAATATTTTCCATAGTAAGAATTGAAGAATTGAAAGAAATAACTGGGTCAATTGACCCTCAAAACATAAATGGGTTTTGTAAAACCATATTTGTCTGTAGGGCAATTTAATGACTAATAACTGAACAAATAGGCACATTGATCAATGGGGCAAAACTGCTATGTACAAACCGAATGATGCCAAACTAACTTCACAACGATATACACGTGTTCAAGAGTTAACTATTGTTAAGATTATCATTGACGTTTTTATAAATTCAGTAGGTAACCCAAATAATGTAAGGGCCGACAAACAGCTGAGGTCACGGCTGGTTAGAAATCCCAGTCTCTGAAGATGTTCCCAACGAAGATCGAAACGTTCTCTCCAAATAATCCTTGTTTGATAAAACTGTTTCTTTCTGTTTATAGAAGTTAAAAAGAATACGAATAAACGAACATGGTGAAAAGATTACGAGTGAAAGTGAATCAAGTATTTTAGGGGGAAGGCTAAATCGAGGATTTTGGATAATTTCTCCAAGAATCAAGGTAACGTAAAAAAAATTCCAGGACGTTTCCAAGAAAGGAAAATGTATTAAAGATACGGAGCAAGTAGCAACTCCGATCCTACTTTTGAACCCCCAAGCCCTGAAGATGACCTCAATAAAGAGCGAAACGTTTTCTCCAAATAATCATTATTCATTAATTCTTTCTGTTTATCGAAGTTAAAAAGAATACAATTAATATAAAGGTCGAAAAGATTAGGAGTGAAATTCAATCAACTACGTGTAGAGATTACTGACCGTTAATCGATAATTATTAAGATATCGTGAGATGCGGTCTGGTGTGATGTAGGTGTCAGAAAAACATTTTCTTTATCGTGAGAGTGCGCACTCTCAACACGACAAGCAAGAATGGCACAACTACACTTTGAGCCCTGAAGATGATCTCAATAAAATACCGAAACGTCGGCACGATAAAGAAAATGTTTTTCTGATACCTACATCACACCAGACCGCATCTCACTATATACGATTAATCAATCAGGTATTTTAGAGGGAAAGCTAAATCGAGGTTTTAAGTTAATTTCTACAAGAGTCAAGTTATCGCCGAAAAAAAATTTCTAGGACGTTTCCAAAGCATATTTGTCTCAAAGAAGAGGAGAAATAGCAACTCCGACCTTATCTTTGAACCGGGCAGACTTGAACTATTTTTAAATATGAAAAATAATTAATTATTTAAAGATTAATTAGTGTATGTTTATTTCGAGATCGGGACATGCGGTCTGGTGTAGGTGTAAAAAAAAGTTTTCTTTGCAATGCCAACTTTTCGATCTTTATGGAAATCATCATCAGGGCTCAAATTTGTTTTCTGTTTAAATGTGTCCTGTTAAGAGTGCCACTAAGATATTGATGTTTACAGTGTATTTTTTACTTGAATTTCATTTTTCCTTACAGATATAGCCATAAAGATTGCTCCAATTTATGGAAACGTAAGGGGATCTAATAGTGATTCTTTGCTTTTATGTGGAAAATTCAAAAAGTGGGGATGAGATGGGAAGTTAGTATCCGAGTGGATCGAGATCACGACAGCTCAAGTGGTAGAGCAGCGGCGTAACAAGCCGAGGGTCGTGGGTTCGAATCACGCTCCTGACACTGACCTTTTTATCTCAACTAAAAACCATAATTAACTGAAAAATATTAGTTGGTCAAGCGGGCCACGAAAATCAGTGAATACATTTTACTAAAGAAAATGACGAAGGCGTCTTAATACCTAAGTTAAAAATATACAATTGTTAACTCAAGAAACCACGTATTTATTCCTTATTGGAAGGCAGCATGGTGTGCCACTTATATGAATAGTGAGGTTGGAGATGTAATAAGGAGTTTTGGGAATTCTTCTGAAGACGTTTGATTAGAATATTTTCATTAGAATTGGATGCCTTGGATTTATACCACAATTCCACCCTGTAGCTCGAAGTAATGTTGTGCCGCAGTGCTAGCTTGTTTACCGTCATTTTTTTAACCTAAATTCTGTTTTGTTGTCGAAATCGTCTATTTAGTTCTTGTCGCTTGATACTTGGGACAAGGAGACCATATTTAACTGACGGATAAATTGTACTAAAATGAAGACTTATTTAATTATAAGATGGACACTGTTTAATAGTGGTAGTAAAAGGTAATAGCATCTTGACTAAGACTTTCGAATTACACAGATGGCTCCAAAACAAAGGAAGGAACCGGATCAGGCGATTTATTTATAAGCCCAAAACATGAGCAATCAAACCCATTAAGGAAGTACCTTCAGTCTTTCAAGCAGAAATTCACGCCATCAACGCTTGTGCTCTGAAAAATCTTAAAAGACGATTCACTGACAAAAATTAGCATGTAAAAGAATCACATCAAAATCAGTGGATGTATCAAAAATCTCCAGAACCTGGGAAAACATAGCAACCTGATGATATCTTGGGTGCCGGGGTCAGGGGAATTTGGGGTGACTACAAAGCAGACAGTCCTGCTTAATTTGCTTAATTTTGCTAATTATATAAATAAAATTTAAATAGTAATCTCCCTACTTTCTTCAGACTAGAAAGACTACACGATAGACAGAAGGGTTGGCCGAGGTGTGAGGAAAATAATGGCTTGTGGTAAGCTTTGAGGGCCGGAAAAGGTTGGATACAACTGTACTCCACCATTCCAATGTTTTTGTTCATGCTTTTTAATCAGAGCATCACACCGAAACCGTCTAATAATAAATGTTCGAATTTAAATTTTAAATAGCATTCGGTCAAAACGGAGGGTTTCATAATTGTTCATTCGTTGCGTGATAGCGTAAATATATAACGACTGGGCTGACCTCAAAATTCTCTATTCCACATTTCACCGGTTATAGTCAAAAGTTTACACATTAACAATTGCTTGAAAATTTTTAGCTTATTAAAGAAAATCCAGTTCGTTTCAATAACTTTTCACAGAATGTTTAGTTTTTAAATAGACTTATCTTTGTCGATGAAAATTTATTTCTAAAACTAAATGAAAATAATAAATAAGTGTTTTGAAAAAAAAATTATAAGTTTGGCATTTCGGTAGGCGTATAGTTTGTCGGTTTCAAAATGACATAAAATTAAAATAAATTTCAATTAATTAAGGTTTTCAGTTGAGATAAAGAAAACCAGTGTCACAAACGGGATTCGAACAACTTGTGGACACTTCAAAAGGTGCGGTTGAGATGGAGCGTAACCGTGTGGATCACGATAGCTCAAGTGGTAGAGCAGCGGCGTATCAAGCCGAAGGTCGTGGGTTCGAATCCCTCTCTTGACACTGAATTTTTTTCTCAACTAAAACCCTCAATTACTTTAAAGATATTAAATGGTCAAGTGACGACGAAAACTAATCAATTAAAATAAATTCTTTTGCGACATTTTTTTTTCTTTTAAAGTGGTTTTATTAAAATGGTGGAATTTTTAAGACTTAAGAATTCACCTTATTGAAACTTGTTAATTAATGTTAGAAAACATGTTTTCTAAAATAACAACTAAATAAAGTATTCATTTATATTTATTTTTCGTTGTTTGGAATTTACCCTTTTCATCGGCACCTATTTTTTTAAATATAAAGACATAAATATAACATTTGCGTTCATGTTTCAAAATGTATTACGAATAGCTTCCGTTATATTGTTCTAAATTTACAATTTATTCATAGACGTCTTATATTTGAAAAGATATGATCTTTCAACAGTAATTTATACAATTTTGTATTTTTTCTTATATTTAAAAGAATCCTTTTTTTTTTTTTGCCAAAATGGAAAAAGTTACCTATTGTTTTTTAAACGCGCAGTTGTTGTAAACTAATTTTTTCAAATTTAATTTGAACGTTTATTTTTACAATTTTTTATTTTACGCATTTTTCATAGTATTTTTTATATATTTGAGATTTTTGTATAGATTTTATTTTGCATTGCATTTGAAGTTGTTATTTTCAAAATCGTAATTTATTTTTAGAGTTTGGGCCGAAATTTAAAATATTGAATTATTTAATTTATATATTTTTTAAATAAATTTTTCATTTAACTTTTCTCCCTATTTTGGCCAAATACATGAATTGTAAGATTTTCCTTTGAAAAGGATTTTGTTCAAAATTCCAAATGTGTAGGGTTTTAAATTGTGTGGGTGAGTACTAACCTTTTTTTTTTAAATAAGACAACACCAGGCCCTGAAGATGATCTTGATAAAGACTGAAACGTAGCACGATAAAGGAAATGATTTTTTAAAAACTACATCACAGCAGACCGCATCTCACGATTTTCAAATTATCGTCACTTTTTGGTCGAAATGCAGAAAATGCAAGGCGCTGATGATGATATTAATAATGATCGAACGTCGCACTATAAAGAAAAAAAATTTTTTTTTGAAACCTACATCATACCAGACGGCATCTCACGATTTCCAAAATTATCGTAACTTTTTGGTCGAAATTCAGAAAATACAAGGCGCTGATGATGATCTTAATAATGATCGAAACGTTCGCACTATAAAGAAAAATTTTTTTTTTCAAACCTACATCATACCAGACGGCATCTCACGATTTCCAAATTATAGTAACTTTTTGATCGAAATGCAGAAAATACAAGGCGCTGATGATGATCTTAATAATGATCGAAACATTGCACTATAAAGATTTTTTTTAAACCTACATCATACCAGACTGGATCTCACGATTTCCAAATTATCGTAACTTTTTGGTCGAAATTCAGAAAATACAAGGCGCTGATGGTGATATCGTAACTTTTTGATCGAAATGTAGAAAATACAAGGCGCTGATGATGATCTTAATAATGATCGAAACGTTCGCACTATAAAGAATTATTTTTTAAACCTACATCATACCAGACTGCATCTCACGATTTCCGAATAATCATTGTGTTAAGTTTCGAGCTATTTGTATATGGATAGCAAGGAAATGGCTATGTTATTTTTTTATTATATCTTCATATCATATGCTATTGTTCTTTCAAGGCTGCAGTATTTTTTGTTTGATCAATATTTATTTTATCACATCCATAATAATTAAGAGAAAAAATTATATAATATTTATGTATGTTTTTAGAATCTTTTCTTGGAGGTAAGAAATTATTTATTTTGTTTTGAGATTTAAAGATTTAAAACAAAATTTTACATATAACAAAATAATAATCAAACGATGTTTAAAATAATTTGTATTATTGTTCTATACATTTGTTAATATAAGAAAAAATTATTTAATATCTTTTTGAATTTGTTTTGAACTATTTTCAGTGATTTGTTTGATTTGACCTGTGTTATTAAAATTTTCTTGTAAAATTTTAGATTTTAGATTGTTTAATTTGTTTAGATTTTTCAAGTTTTTATATTACAATTATTTTATGTTAGAATGTCTTGTTGTTGAGAATAATTTAAAAACATTTAGTTTTCTGTATTTCTAATAATCTTTATGAGGAAGCCTACCGGCTATATTTATTATTTTAGGTGTTTTCGGAAAAAAAGGTTGATTTCAGTTGCCAACCCAATCATTTTTATAACTTATTTTAATCTGTATTGATTTATTTTTTTAGAAACTATTTGATAAAATTAAATATTGATAGTTCCGATAAATTTACTTTAAAATCAGTAAACCTCCTAGTCAGTTTTGTTTGAGAAAATATTAAAGTGAAATTTTGTATTCATTTGTTTTATTTGTATTGAATTTCGGTAGCGAAAAGCCGGACATAATAGCGAAAGGGGCCTGGCCCTGAAAATAATCTTGGGGTAACAAAAACAAACACTGAAAGGATCTAAAAAAGACAATCGGAGAAGTGGATAAACTCTAGAGGTGCTTGACTCGGTAAATTTATGCTAAAACAACCCTTACCAAGACTGGCAAACTCGCTGGTGCAATCGGAGAGGGGTCAGACTCAGAAGAGAAAAGGGACTATTAACCGGTCACTACCGTCTGAGAAAACATATATATATAACATGGGCGTGTTCAACGATGATACCATTTGCAGAATATGCAATGAGGAGGAAGAAACAGCCTCCCATATCATCTTCGAACGTGAAGCGACCGACCAATTTATACATAACGTTAGGATATTGTAGCAAAGATTTTGTTCTTTTTAAAAATAAAAAATAAAGAAAAAAATATAAAAAAATAAAAAAAAGATCGA
Organism: Cimex hemipterus; assembly: GCA_039619505.1. Lineage (NCBI taxonomy): Eukaryota > Metazoa > Arthropoda > Insecta > Hemiptera > Cimicidae > Cimex > Cimex hemipterus. Next base: position 6,648,483 of record CM077114.1, on the reverse strand, counting down.
CAGAGAGAACTAACAAACCGGTAAAAATAAAAAAATCAAGAAATGTGTAGAGATTAGTGACCGTTAACGGATAATTATTCAGATATCGTGAGATGCGGTATGGTGTGTCACGATATCTGAATAAAAATCAAGAAAACTGCAGTTCAGGAGATTAAAAGCTTCAAATTTCTAGTCCCCATTCCTCATCATCATCAACCACAACAAAACTATTTTATTAATGAAAAGGTTTTAAATTGTTCAAATCATTTAAATTCATAATTTAGGTCATAATCTATAACTTTTTTCTTACGTTTTATAATTTTTTAAAACACAATATTCGTATTTATAAAACACGCGTTAAAATTTTACTTTAAAATATTGTAGATTGTAGCATTTATAGCAAAGAGATTGTAACATTTATAAATGGTTTTTGTTTTAAAATTAAAAAAAAAATTGTGCAAGTGTCAAATTGTAAAATTCTGTCGTTTAGCCGCATTGATAAACATTACAAAGATGCTTGAACGTTGTAAAAAAAACAGAAGAAGAAGAAGAAAGCTTATTGTTTGAAACGTCCATGGACAAATCCCACACTAATAAATTAAAGATTAAAAATAAACCCATATAGGCTTAGCGGTCACAATTGATCATATTGATTATTTTCTTTATTTAACGTCTTGAACTTTGAAATCACGATAGTTCAAGTGATTATAGCAGTCGCGTATTGAACCGAGTGTCGTAGGTTCGAATCCCGCTCGCTGCACTAACTTTTTCATCTCAAAGAAGACCTTAGATCAAGAAAAAATTAATTTAAAAAATCAAATGATCCATTGAATTTTCCTAGTGTCTAAAACGTAAGTACGGTTTTGAATAAGTTGGGTAAAAGAGAATTGTCAAATGGTGAGCATTTTTCGTTTTGAGATATTACCTGGCAGTGAATAATTTATAATAAAGCTTATTTTAAAAAAAGTTTTTTTATTAAAAATATATTTTCCGTTGAATAATTGAAATGTTTAATCATAGAGGTTAAAATTTTATGCTTTCCCCCCCCAAATTTCATTTCGTATTTGAAGATTTTTCATAATACAATATGCAATGGCCTTTTTTATAATTTCCTTTTACAATAGTTTCTTATTATTTGTTACAAAAAAATTTTGTCGATGTGGTAAATATATTATAAATATCATCGGAACAATGGATTGCATAAATATTTTTTTTAAATTGAAAAACAGAACAAATTACAATTTCCATAAAGAAATAAATTTTCATTGTCTTTTTGTCATTTTTTCCTAGAAAATTATTATTTATCGTAAAACTTTCTGGCTAAGAAAGCTATTTATTGAGCGATTCATAATTTCTGAATTTATTATATTTATTGGTCTATTTGACCAAATTACTTTTTACTTTTCGATTAGGTAATTTTTTTACGTGTCACGAGCGGGATTCGAAGCTGAAGGTTCGAATCCCGCTCGTTACGTTGACTTTTTCATTTCAACCTAGAACGTTAAGTAAAAAGATTAATTTCTAAATATGTTGAAATAAATGTCGATAACATTTTTGTACAACGATAAAGCTATAGGTTAATTAATTGTATAGTATAAGTAGTGCCGGTAATATTATTCGATTTGTATAAATTTGCTTAACAATATATGATAATTTTGAAGAAAAAAATTGCAGGAGTAAGAGGGTTTTTGAAAGAAATGAAACCGGACGGAATTTGATTCTAATGAAAATTCACTCACCGATCCGAATCAGCCCGTGGGTCCGTTCCGTTCAGTTTTTCTTGAGCACAAACACAAAATTGGCACTGCGAAGCACGTGATTCAGCGAAAAGGGAGCGGCTTGGCGATGCCAGGGAAGCCGGGTGAAGACTGGAGAGGCGGCGGGCTCGGAGTCAGCGCAACCTACCGCAACCCCCTTCGCTGAATTAAAGCCCCGTTTGCCGCCTCCAGGCCGAAGCCTTTTCTTGCACCCCTTTACGATTGACTTACATGGAGATGAAGGCGGAATTGGCGTCATTTTTCCCCCCCTGGTAGGCCTGCCAAAATTCAGCCGCAACCACAACCCATTTCCATTTTTATAACAAAAAAATAAACACACACAATCACAAAGCAATACACAAAATCAACACATTTCTAACCACATTGTCCATAAAAAAAAAAAAACCGACCACTTGTTGTCAACTTTAAAAATGCATATTTTTGCCTTTTAAACCAAAAATCTGTCTCCTTTGTTAGAAAAATTTATGCTGAACACAATGTCTTGTTAATATTTTTTAATGGGCTCCTACCTTCAGTCGTTCATCAGCAAATACAAAAATTCTGGATCGTATCAATTTTTGCACTTGTTTTTTCAAAAACATCAAATTGAGCTGTGGCTCCAGGAAACCGTTCTTGAGCAATGCTATTTTGCAATCGATATGAAACTTTAATAGCTTAAAAACTTTGCTCATGGAAAAGCTTGATCATTCTCTTTCTCGATTTTACCATGCATAAACCTATTATTTAAATGCGCAATTCGAAGACATACTGCCACAACTGTGAAATGGGAAGAAAAATTTGATTTTCCGTCATACTGTAAACAATTGGTTATCGACAGCAGTATTCCGCATCCCGAAAATGAAAAGGAAGAAAAGTGAGAATCTGGTCATTTTGTTGGAAAAAATCTTCGAACAAAAGTTTCAGAGGGTAAATTTTTCATATACTTGACGGTATTCTCGGAAATCAGTTTTTTTTTTTTCATGAGCGTGTAAAATACTACAGAATATAAATAGTTTTCCGAAAATTCGCCAATAAGTCAAAAATATTTGACAAATCTGGCAAAGTGGAAGGTGACCAATTGAAAGCTTATTAAAGATTCTTATTTATTGCTAAAAAGCGCCCCTCCAAGTACGATTTCCTCGTTCCATAGCTAAACTTAAACTTTTCGTGAAAAAATGAAAAAATTAACGTGTTCCAAAATTTTTGTATTTAATGACGAACGACTGAGCCTAGGAAAACGTTTAAAAAAGCCAACTTGTTTGGCGTAAAATTTCATAAAATATTTTCCACCTAGCGCAGGTCTGATACTTCAAAAATACGTGAAAATATGCTTTTCTAAAATTGGTGGTTTGTTTAGATATTTTAAATATTTTTTGACGACCTTGAAAAATTTAAGTCTCATTAATCCCTGTGAGGAATAGGACCAGTTTTGTAAATGAATAGTGTGAATGTTTTAATTTAAAATAAAAAAAACTAAGAACAGAATTTTAAAAAAGATCAACCTAAAAACTAAAATAGAAGTAAAATATATAAAAAATTGAGTTTCGTTCGAAAATAATTAATTTGAAAAATTGCGAATAACTTGAAAACAATTGTGAATCTGGCAAATTGGAAGGTGACTAATTAAAAGTTTATTAAGTTTCTTATCTATTGATAAAAAACGCCGTAAAAAAAGTTCCTGGTTCCAGCTCAAATTCAAGTTGCTGTAAAATGCAAAAATTAACATTTTCCAAATTGGACGACTAAACCTAGGAAAATCTTTAAAGCCAACTTGTTCGACGTAAAATTTCCTACAAAATTTGACCTAGCGCAGGTTTGATACTTCAAAAATATATGAAAATATGCTTTTCTAAAATTGGCCACTTTGTTTAGATATTTTAAATATTTTTTTGACGACCTTGAAAAATTAAGTTTCATTAATCCCTGTGAGAAATAGGACCAGTTCGTCCCAGACTTCTCCTCGCGGAAAACCCAACATTTCAAAATTTGTCTGCTTCAGTTTGGATTTTTTTAAATGAATTGTGAATGTCTTCATTTAAAAAAAACTAAGAACAGCATTTTAAAAAAGATCAACCTAAAAACTAAAATAGAAGTAAAATATATAAAAAAGGTGGAGTTTCCTTTGAAAATAATTTATTTCAAAAATCGCGAATAACATGAAAACAATTGTGAAATCTGGCAAATTGGAAGGTGACTAATTAAAAGTTTATTAAGTTTCTTATCTATTGATAAAAAACGCCGTAAAAAAGTTCCTGGTTCCAGCTCAATTTCAAGTTTCCGTAGAATGCAAAAATTAACATTTTCCAAATTGGACGACTAAACCTAGGAAAACGTTTAAAAAAGCCAACTTGTTCGGCGTAAAATTTCCTAAAAAATTTCACCTAGCGCAGGTTTGATAATTCCAAAAGATGAGAAAGTATGAGTTTCTAAAGTAGGTCGTTTCGTTTAAATATTTTAATTTTTTTTGCGACCTTGAAAAATTTAAGTCTTATTACACTCTGGGAGAAATGGAACCATTTCGAACCAGAAATCTCCTCGCGGATAACCTAACATTTCCGAATTTTTTTTCTTGATTTTGAATTTTTTTTAAATGAATAGTGGGAATGTCTTATTTTTAAAAAAAAAGAACGTAATTTTAAAAAAGTTCGACCTAAACGCTGAAATATGTTTTTTTAATTTTTTTAAATTTATTTTTTTATTTTTATTTTTAATTTTTTTTTAATGGCCTCATGAACTAAGCATATCTAGTCAGACTGCTGTATATATTTATTCCGTAATTCGATTTTTGGGGGAAGGGTATCGTGAAAAAAGGGCCAGGGGCGACGGCGGGAATCGAACCCGCGACCGCGGGGTCTACTAGCCGAGTCTCTCACGCTAACCACTCGGCTACCGCGGCACCCGTGCGGACAACCCAATATTTTCTCCCCTCCTTTATTTTTTTATGGATAGTGTAAATGTATTAAGTTAAAATAATATAAATATAAAATTTTAAAAAAGTTCAACCTAAACGCTGAAGTAAGGATAAAACATATTCAAAGGCATAGTTTGGCTCAAAAGTAATTAATTTCCAAAGTTTTTTTTTCCAACGTAAACTCTGAAATAGAGGTAAAAGAGATGAAAAGGGATGTCGCTGAAAATAAAACATTAAAGATATAAATGTAATACTTTTAAAATAATGAGTTTTCGTTAGTTTTATACAAAGATTTAGAAAACAACCATTATATTGATTATATAAAAAAACAGGAAATAATCAAAAGATAGGTTTTTGGGTTAAGGATTAATATAAACCACCCTGAAGGTTTATTCTTTCCTTGTTTATCGTATTCACTTTATTTTCAACAGAGTTAAACGCGATTTTGATATTTTCAATTTGCTTTAAAAATTTACATTTATTGTTCAGACATCGTGAGATGCGGTCTAGTGTGTTCATCACACCAGACCGCATCTCACGATATCTGAATAATTATCCATTAACGGTCATTAATCTCTACACGTTTACATTTATGCGCGAATCAATTGAAACTATTTTTGTTGAAAATTCCTGTTTGATGAAAGAAGTTATTCGAATTCTAATTTTCCCATATTAGTTATTATTTTCAAAAGAGACCCGTTTTCTGAAAAGCGTTTTCCTACGGAAGAACGTTGCATGCAACATGAAAATGCAGTTGGTTGGCATTTTCTTTTCCCCTCTAATTTATGGACGCTGATTCCCCTCATGTGGCAGTTGAACGGTATCAAAACGAGTTTAAGAAATTAAGTAGGCCGAATGGGTTTTTTGTTCAACAAAAAACCCATTTTTGTTGTTGTGTTGTTTGGCCTATAGTTGCAAACCCTAGTAAAAAAAAAAAAAAAAAAAAAATTGAACTGTCTACGAATTACAGAAATATTTCATTATTAACCTGAAAATATTACTTATTAATATAAGGCATGGGGCATTCTCAACACGACACGCAAGAATGGCACAATTACACAGAAGACAAACACTTTGAGCTCTGACGATGATCTCAATAAAGATCGAAACGTTGGCAAGATAAAGAAAATGTTTGCCTAAAACCTTTTACAGACCCCATCTCACGATCCCAAAATAATCGTTAATTAATAACATTAAAAAAACATTTAATATTTTTATCAAAAGTAAAATAAAGTAACCCGTCTTAGTTGTTGCAAACATTTTGAAATTTATGAGTAAATTTTTATTCCTTGATTTTTATTTTATTTTATTTATTTTTTTTTCCGAGGGTTCGCAACAGCAGAGGTCATATAAACCCTCAGGGTGCCGGTGTTTTTGAAAAAAAAGCCTATTTGTAAGTATGTCGGGGTCGAGTTCGAATGCAGGACGGCTAGATTCGAACCCGGGACCTTTACCTTACAATGATGAGCGCCTTGTCAAAGACGAAACTGAACGCCCCAATTATTTTTATTCTTTAAAATTTCCTTGGCCTTATTTTTTTTCTATTTATAATTACAATTTTAAGGCTGATAACAGTTACTTCAAGATAGAATCCTTAACTTTGAACAGGTCATTTGTTAAATAATCACTTACAAGTGAGCAGTCGACCTAATATGAGCCTATCAGTGCTTTTGTTCTTTTTTTTTAAACAAACAACAACTTGCGGTGGCCGCAAGCTTCAGTCTTTGGCACGGCGTTCATCACTGTAATGTAAAGGTCCCGGGTTCAAACCCGACATACTTACATTTTTTTTTCAAAAACATCGCCAATCGAATGCAGGGCCGCTGGATTCGAACCCGGGATCTTTACCTTACAGTTGTGAACGCCTTGTCAACGCCTAAACCGTATGTTGTTTTTTATATTAAAAAAATTGTTTTATCATATAATAGACTTATTTTATTTTTCAACCTGGTTTGTTCGTTTTTACTATATATATTACTACTGTTCTGGAATTCTGACTAGGCTGGTGAAATCCATGACTTATTGGTCTCCAATAAAGCTATCGATTTTGTACAAATTTTTAAGCCGCCTCGATAGAATTACAGTATAGGTGGATCAAGGTAACGAAAGCTCAGGCGGTAGAGTAGCGGCGTATCAAGCCGAAGGTCGTGGGTTCGAATCCAGCTCGTCACACTGACTTTTTTATCTTAACCAATACCTTTCATAAATAATAGTAAGTTCAATACATTTTTATATCTCAGATATTTATTAGCAGTGTGAAATATTTCAAATACGTTGACAATTAAATGGGCCTGGTGCTTGATCATTCCATAAAAGATTCATATTTGCTTGACAGAAGCGGTTTTATAGCATTAATGATATACTGTCATATCAGGAAATCGACCTGTATTTAGTTGTTTATTAACAGCCTGATTAATCACACATTCACAAAAAATTTTAATTCTTTACAAATGATACATTATATATCTATGTATACAAACACAAAAAATATACATACATAACACATATCCATATTTACGTACATATATGAAATGCTCAACTCATTAATTCTGGGTGTTTTAAACAAATATTTCAAGCAAGCACCGATATTGCTATAAAGCGAATTTTTAAAGTTCCATTTCTTAGAAAATTAGCGACATTGATAAAGAGATGATCCTGTATAACAATACAGTTCATCATCGATCATGGTGGGAAAGCGAGAACCTCCATTAACCACTTCTAAGAGCTGACTTAGGCCAAAGATCAGTTCATAAATATGGTAATTGTTCATAATTGTCCCTTAGATCCTAGCGAGGCCCTATTCTACACAAATAAACCGATTAACTTGACAATTTTTATTTCTTTTTAACGGATTTATTTCTTATTTAAATTGATTGTACAATTTTATAATATTCAGCCTTATAGAAGTTTAATACAAAAAAATATTCTTCATATCACCGACTCGATGAAAAAAATAAGGATTGTTTTAATTGAAGATTTATAATGGTGTGTGATAAATTAGATTCTTTTATTGTACCGATAAAAATTTCAATTGATTAATATTTATGAAAGGTGTTGGTTAAGATGAAAAAAGTCAGTGTGACGAGCGGGATTCGAACCCACGACCTCCGGCTTGAGACGCCGCCACTCTACCACCTGAACTATCGGTAAGTATAAGAACCGGTCACAAATTAACAAACACTAAGAATTAACATTGACTGAATTAATGCGTATTTAGAAATAAAAATTCTTGTCAACAAAAATCAGCTGTTCAATTCATGGCTGCCATATTGGTTACCTTCGCCCTGACGGATAGAAACGTGACTACATTTTCGACCTAACATCTCTCATTATCCCTACCCTG
>CM077114.1:6612911-6637027 GCA_039619505.1 Cimex hemipterus | reverse complement strand
TGTAACAAGGATAGAAAGAGCAACAGAGAGAGAGAGAGAGAGAGAGAACAGAGACATAGAAAAGAAAAGTAGATACAAAAAGATCATTTATTCATAATAATTCCTAGAACATTGAGGAACAATGAAGAAAATAATTGACGTTAGGAAAAAAATAAAATTATCGATATTAATGAAAAAGACTGGGTAAAAAATGTATACGTATCAATATATATTTAATGGCAAACATCACAAAGTGAGTTCTGGCAAAAGTAACACCTTTTGTAGCCAATAGCCTGTAGCCAATTCAGTAATTAATCCATAAATCGGCTATACACAATAATAAATAAATAAAAATAATTAATAAATATTTAATTAATAAATTTCCTATTATTCCATTTTGTCCCGCTCGTGACACTGAACATTTTTTTTCTCTCGGCCAATACTTTAAAGATTAATTAATTGAAAATAATTTATTTAGGCAACCGGGCCACGATACAAATTGATTTAATTATTATTTATATTGGACTTATTCAATAAAAGAAAGATTAAAAGAGAAAAAAAAGAAATACATATCGTATGTAATAATATAAACGAGAGAAAGTGATAAATTTAGGGCCATATTATTTTGTGATAAAAAATACATATTTTGATTTACAGAGATAGAGATAAAAAAAAATATGAGGCTTAAATTAAAAAATAAAAGAAGATTGTAGGGCGTGTGTGACAGAAAAAGAAAGAGAGGCAAATTTGGAAAAAATGAAAGAGAAAAGTAGGGTTAAATATATTTTAAAAAATTATATAAAAAGAGAGAAATAAAAAGAGAAAGTTGTATATAATGAAACATTCTTTTGTGATAAAAACTAAATATTTTTATATAGAAGCATAAAGATAAATACAAAAAATATTATTTAATTCAATTAATTAATCTTTAAGTAAGGGATTGATAGAGATAAAAAAAACAGTTCAGCTTAACGAGCGGGATTCGAACCCACGACCTTCAACTAAATACGTCGCGGCTCTACCACTCGCTATCTTTGCTTCGACCACTCGGACACTAAAAAATGAAAAATGGCAAAGAGTGGGGAAAATTTTAAAGGCTGGGCTGATATGGTAAGTTAGGGTTGGAGTGGACCGAAGTAGCAATAGCTCAAGTGGTATATCAGCGGCGTGTTTAGCCGGAGGTCGTGGGTTCGAATCCCGCTCGTGACACTGAACGTTTTTTTATCTCGGCCAATACTTTAAAGATTAATTAATTGAAAATAATTTATTTAGCCAACCGGACCACGAAACTAATGGATTTAATTATTAATTATATTCAACGTATTAAACCACAGAAATATTAAAAAAGAAAAAGTAAGTATATCGCAAGTAATAATAATAGTAATAAATGAGAGAGAGAGAAAAAGAAAGAGAATAAAAAGAGAGAAATAATGAGAGTGATCAAAAATACAGATTTTGATTTAAAGAGAGAGTTAAAAAAAATATGAAGCTAAGATTAAAAAATAAAAGAAGATTGTAGAATTTGTCTGTTTGAAAGGAAGAAAAGAGACAAATTGAGAAATACAAATGGGCTTTTTTTTTCAAAAACACCGGCACCCTGAGGGTTTATATGATCTCTGCTGTTGCGAACCCTCGTAAAAAAGCAAAAAAAAAAAAGACGAATTGAGAAAAAATGAAAGAGGGAATTATAGATAAATATATTAAAAAAATATATAAAAAGAATGAAATAATGAGAGAAAGTGATAAATACTGTAACATATTATTTTGTGATAAAAATTATACATTTTTATTTAAAGAGAAAAACATAAAAAATAAAAAATATTTGTTATATTTAAATTATTCAAAAAAAGAAAGGTTAGAAATAAGGAAATAAGTGTGAGAGAGAGAGAGAGAGAGAGAGAGAGAGAGAGAGAGAGAGAGAATAAAAATATAAAAATAATGAGAAAAATCGTTAAATAATGTAACATATTCTTTTGTGATAAAAACTACATATTTTTATATAGAGAGACAGAGATAAAAATAAAAATATATTATTTATATTTGAATTATTCAAAAAAAGATTTTGAAGAAAAAAGCGCATAATAATTTTTGTTTGTAACAGTTAAATCATATCAACGCTGTGAAGATGAAATATATTTTTTTTTTTTAACATAACATTGAAGAATACTTCAATTATTGAGAACACGAGTAACGCTATAAATTTAGGATAGAATTGAGTTTTTATTCTTAAAAAATCCACTAATTTAGTGGTCCGCTTGACCAATTAATATATTTAAAATAATTAAGGTTTTTAGTTGAGATGAAAAAATGTCAATGACACGAATGGGATTTGAACCTACGAGTTAGATTCGCCGCTGCTCTACCACTTGAGCTATCGTGACCTCGATCCACTCGGACACTAACTTCCCATCTCAACCTCACCTCACTAAAAACCTTAATTAATTGTAAATTTTAAAAAAAGTTCCATTTGCAGTTCTTAAAAGTTTTGACTAATTTTCTGTTTATTTTAGAAACAAATAGTTCATTATATTTTTTGTTAAAGCTTATTTAAATTTATTGGCAGGGTTATGACAATAATTTTTTTAATTATATTTGGCTTTCGAAATTGACTATATTAATTTTTTTAAATAATTATTTTTTGCTCTAAGGTCTTGGTTGAGATGAGATATGCGCAGTACAATTGAAATATTTTGTTATGATTGTTTGTAACGATAGGTAAATTGTCTTGTAAACTTTACAAAAATGATTTTCGTGTAGTAGCAGATTTGGTAACTAAGAAGATGCATAAGTAGTTCATAGCAAATTGCAATTCCATAAAGACGTCCAATTAAAACTTCAAGGACTCTAGTTAAAACTTCGGTTCCGAGGCAACTCGACAGACGTGGGCTCACTTGTCGTCCAAGTTTAATGTCAAATGTAATTTACATACATGTATTCCGTTGTATTTTAGATTTGAAACGCAATCGAGTAAGATGTACGTATACCCGGCCAAATTTCCAGAACCCCCGCTGAAAAACATTCACTGGGAAGTGCACAGAAGCTGTTCGAAAGGGCTTACGGAATGCATCAGGTATCTGATGAAAATTGTGAAGAAAACGAACCTCCAAGTAAGACAAAATCGTTGTGCGCCTTTTGTAGCTAGTGATATTATATTAAATTTCTTCATCGATTTATTATTCTTATGCGATGTTTAATGTACGTCTGAGGATACAACGGCTAATCCGAATTTCCGCCCAGGCAAAGGATTGTAATGCAATAACATGCCGACGTTGTAAATCTCCCTCAACTATTCGCCGACGTCCTCTCGTAATGTAATATCTAGAAGTCCAATTCAGTTGTCAAATGGAAAGGAAAGATATTAATGGTGGCCGCCGGGAGGACGTCCTCGGAGTGCGATTCCTCCTTTTATATCATTCCTTCCAATAAATGTACTCCTCATTCCATGCAAGCGGGGAGGAGAGATCCCTCGTTCTCTGTACCATCCCGTTGATTTATCGCCCCTGTTTTACTTCGGGGCTTTTACGGTTTAAATTCACCTGGCGTTAATTCTAATTTTGGAAAAGGTATAAAACCGATTTTGTCACAAAAGGAATCACTTATTGATCAGCATTTTTTCGTTTATATTTTTTTACAACAGCGCTATAAATTTGCAACAAGAAAAAATATTGAAACAACCAGTATATTATGTCAATGTACACAAAAGGTACCTTTTTAAGGACGCACAAAAGGATGTGTGAAGCCGGGAACACACCCGATCCTACCTGACGCCTTGTCACGTTTTGGTTCGGTGCGCACATCTTTGCGACGTCACGTGTATCAAAAAACAGTATCACAGTCACAACTAATGCCTTATTTTGAGCCAAAACTGCCTGACTATAATCCATACATTAAAATGCCTAAAAGAATAAGGGACAGTTATTCAGATGTAGTGAGATGCGGTCTGGTGTGATGTAGATATCAGAAAACCATTTTCATTATCGTGCCAACGTTTCGATCATTATTCAGATCATCTTCAGGGCCTGGAATTTATAAGCGTTGTTTAAATTATACAAATACATGTAGGATGTGAACAAATGCTTATAAATCCCGGGCACTGAAGATTATCTCAATGAAGATCGAAACGTGTAGTGATTAGTGACCGTTAATAGAAAATTATTCAGATATCGTGAGATGCGGTCTGGTGTGATGTAGGTATCAGAAAAAAATTTTCTTTATCGTGCCTAAGTTTGCCACGAAATACTTTGATGGAATAAAAAATATATTTTGCATTGTATAAATTCACTTTTCCACATCCTATATGTATTTTCTAAATTTAAACTACGTTTGTAAATCCCAGGCCCTGAAGATAATCTCAATAAAAGATCGAAACGTTGGCACGATAAAAAAAAATGTTTTTCCGATACTTACATCACACCAGACTGCATCTCACGATAATTATATTTCACAAGTTGTTAAAATCAGCTTTTTAATAGTAGAAATAAATTAGAAGTTGGATAAAATCCAAGACTTTTAATCATTTTTAATTAATTTAGGGTTTTAGTTGAGATAAAAAGTCAGAGTCAGGAGCGGGAATCGAACCAACAACCTTCGCCTTGATACGTCGCTGCTCTACCACTCGATGTACCCTGACCTCGATCCACTCGGACACTTAACTTCTCGTCTCAATCCCACATTTTGAATTTTCCTTCCTTTTTTTTGCCATTTTTTTCAAATTTCGTGTAATCTATTAGATTCTCGGTGACAAATGAAATAGCCACGGTGAGCCTTTGTGAAGATATACTTTTTAATTTATTAAATTCATTACTTATCGTGATCCGCTTGACGAATTAATATCATTCAGTTAATTAAGCTTTTCAGTTGGAATAAAAAAGTCAGTGTCACAATGGGGATGGAACTTAAAAAGGCAATAAAAACAAAAACCTTGATAAATATATGACCTTACTCATTGATGAGTCTTCAAAATACTGATAAATAAAATTTAAGGAGAACTGCCCTATTTTTTCATTCTGTTGTTTTCTTCGTTACCAATGAGCCATCGCCTAGCCATCTGCTCTTTAGTCAGTGTCAATGACTTTCACAACTTCAAAACTTGTAACAATTATCAGTTAAATTTTACGATCACTCCAATTTTTTAAATAAATTCACTAGTTTTCATGGTCCACCAATTAATATTTTTCGATTAATTAAGGTTTTCAGTTGGGATAAAAAAAAGTAGGTTCGAATCTCTCTCGTGACGCTGACATTTTTATATCAATTAAAAACCATAATTAATGTGTGGTAATTAGTGACCGTTAATCGATAATTATTCAGATATCGTGATATGCGGTCTGGTGTGATGTAGGTAGTGAGTAGAAATGCCTTGATTGAATATAAAATATATTTTGCATTGTATAAATTCACTTTTCCACATCCTACATGTGTTTTCTAAATGTAAACTACGTTTGTAAATCCCAGACCCTGAAGATGATCTCAATAAAAGATCGAAACGTTGGCACGATAAAAAAAAATGTTTTTCTGATACCTACATCACGCCAGACTGCATCTCACGATATCTGAAGAATTATCTATTAATGGTCACTAATCTCTACACATTTGGTAAAATATACGTTCTCACTTGTTTTGACCGAGTTGAGGGTTGAAAATTTTTGAAGTGGGAGTTTTTGACCGACGAAATACTGAGGAGGACAAGTTCCGTCAGCCTAACTTTTTAACTTTAATCAAACCAAAATATTTTTTAAGGAAATGTACAAATATATTTTTACATGCAATGCAGGGTTGTTGAACCAAGTCACTTTTTAGGTCCATCTTGACTCCAGAGTTTGTTGTATATTTAAATACGTTTCGGCATTGAACCATCTTCAGTGAGAAACTCGTTGGTTCGTTGTCTAGTTCTTCACTGAAGATGGCTCAATGCCGGAAAGCAAGTACAAAAAACTCCGGAGTGAAGAAGGACCTAAAAAGGTAATACAATCTTAAGGCAAATGGAGATTGGATTTGCGTCGGCTAGCATATGGTAGCGTCGCATAGCGTAGCATCTGTTGGGCTCCCGGCTTAAGGACTGACCGGCATTCACCCAGTGATGGTAGCCTTTTTTTTCTAACAAACTGTAGAAAGATGTGAGACGACGACTATTATAAAGAAAACTTTCGAAGAGAAAAATTTATGCCAGCTTTATTCCCGACCGAGGAACGTAAGGTTTTGAACAAAGTTTTAATACATAAACTTTGAAAAAAAAAAAAAAAAAAAAAAAAAAAAAAAAAAAAAACAGAACAATACGTTGGACCTTCCATCTTTTGCCAAGGCTGTTCCAAGTTAAACAGAAAAAACAGGACGAATTCTCTGATTTGTTTATTCGGAAATCGGGAAAGGGGGTTTAGCTTTGGCGTAGGTTTAGAAAAACATTTTCTTTATCGTGCCCACGTTCCGATCTTTATTGAGATTATCTTCAAGGCCTGGGTTTTAAAAACATTGCTTGAATTTTACAAAAGTGAAATTTTAGACGCTTATAAATTTCTAGCGTTGTATAATTTTTTTTATTCTAAATTTTCCAGCATTGTACAAATTCAATTTTTTTTATCTAAAAGTTTCTAGCATTGCATAAATTCATTTTTCCCACATCCTCCACGAATTTGTAAAATTTATACAATGTTCTCAATTAAAAATCCTCAATTAATTGACAGATATTAATTGGTCAAGCGGACCACGAAAACTAGTGAATTTAATAAGTCAAATGAAGTATAACTTTGAATTGACATTTGAAAAATGGAAAAAAAAGGAGGGAAAATTTAAAAACTGTGGTTGAGATTGGATGTTAGTGTCCGAGTGGATAGAGGTCACGATAGCTCAAGTGGTGGAGCAGCGGCGTATCAAGCCGAAGGTCGTGGGTTCGAATCCCACTCATGACATTGGCTTTTTTATCTCAACTAAAACCCTTAATTGATTTGATCAAAGTTGTTCTCTCTTTAAATAGGACTTAACAGCAACGAGACTTACATTTTCACCGCGCCACTTAATCGTCGAGATTTTCATGGAAAGGAGTGAAATTTTCGATCGCAAACATAAACTTTCTGTTATTGTTTCCATCCATTAACACGAAATGAACCGAACTGCAAGTTGCTGCACAAATACCATGAAAACCGTGTGGGAGCTTTCGATTTGAAAAATCAGAGAGGGAAATTTGGGAACCTCGTAACAAAAGAAGGGAGACGAGTTTCCTTCACCGTTTTTTTCTAAAAACGTGTTTCCTCGGTTTGCAAAAACTAAGAAGTTTGGATTTTTATGAATAATCTTTATTGAAGAGAATTTCCCTAGGGTAGGAAATTGGGCAGTGCGTAGGATATGGTTAAACGGGTTTTGAATTTTTTTTTTTTTTTTTTTTAGATAATGGTAGTTGTAGGAATAATCATGACATAACCAAAACTTTTCATTATCCAGAGATTTGACATATTTCTTTTGTTATTTTTTGAATTTTATTAGGTTTAATAGGGCGTTTTTGGTTATAGGATTTATTAGGAATTTTATGAAAATTCCGGTGACTGGAGCGTATTATATCTGAAATAAAAAGATCTGTATAATTAGTTTTGTTTGAAAGTTTTTTACTCGTTTAATCTCCGTCTAATTAACAAAATTATTTCCCATTGTTTTGGGTAAAACTAGAGTGCAATAAAAACGTAGTAGTAGTGCTGTAATATATTTCTTTGGTTTCTAAAAATTTATTCTTTTTTAAGGTAGTCCTTTGGCGAAAATCAAACGATGAGAAAAGGCTGAATTAGATTTCTCTATGGACGGTGTGGTATATAACAATAGTCAATTCAAGGGTAGTTAGGCTTTTGTTGCCGGCTTTTTGAACTGTCTATTCAAGTGAGCAACTCCTCCCTATAAAAGCATAACAAGGGCATAGAAGCGTGACTTCCGATCTCGCAGTTTACCTTTTTTTTCCAGGTCGTACGGAGAATCTTGTTTCATCCCGTACAAAGGATCACGGGTCGTTATTCGTAATGTGCAGTTGGTCGAATGGGTTACGGACTGTACGGACGGCGAGGTTGAGCTCCCGATTCCTTCAATTTTAGGTTTTTCAATAAGAAACGTGGCGACGTCCTGGTTTTTGTTCCAACTTGCAAAAGCGACAATCGGGGGCAATTTTTTTCACTACTTTTGAATAACAATTATGTAAATTTCTTCCTTTTATTCACTTCTTTTAAGTTCGATTATGCTTAGGAAAATACTTTTCTTTTAAAGACGATTCGTTTTACATATATTTACGAAATGCGCCTTGAGGAAAACAAACCAACTGGCCACTTACGTTTTTATGAAAGAACGAAATCAGGAATTCCCTTAAGTTGAAAGTTTTAGAATAAAATTTCTGAAATTTTTTGCTGTCTCTGATAATTAACTTCTCCACATGCAAAGGCCAGAGAAGGAGAGGAGTCAGAAATTTCAGGGTGAAGTTGATCCCGAATCCGGCACCCCGGGTTCTATATGATTCAATGCTCCTACCTACCGGATCGCGCCTAAGCTCTAAGGAAACTCTCGGACCTCCCGTCAAATCCTGACCCAGTTAGCCAATGGAGGTTTAAATGGTATAAAATTGTAATACTCCATTATAAGGGGCAATTAAATATCATCGGTCCCAATTTTTGAATGCAAGACTTACTCAAAAAAATCCGAGTGAACAAATAGAGCGATGAAGGGATTTCTATAAGTTTGAGAACCAGATGAGGAAGTACCAACTTAAAATAGTAATTTGTATAGGAGCTTAGGAAGATTTAGGTCAAATGGGCTTAGACGAGAAGATGGAAGAATTAGATGGAATCTAAAGGTTATTAGATCGCACAAGTATGGAAGTTATAATCAGATAGAGAAGATGCCAAGGAAGCATTTCCTGCATTGTGAAAGGAATCCATTTTAGGTCGGCGTACAGATCAGTCACGTAGGCATTTTTGTGGATCCAGAGTTATCACGTACATACCTGTTGTTTAGATTTGTATGCTTGTCTCCCTACAGTGAGTCATACAATACATCCATAAGTAAAGTTCAGGGACAATAAGGGACGAAATGAAGAGTGTAGTCGTTATAAAATGTACACGGAAAGAGCCTGAGTTTTTTCTGCCTCTGACACTTAGCCTCTCCACATGCAATGGCTACCCATAAAAGACGAGAGACCGAAATTTCAGGGTGACGTTGATCTCAACACCTACTTGAGAAAAAGGGCTTCGAGGAGATTCTCAAGGCTCTTGGCTTTACTCTAACTACGACGGGATGGTTGGGGAAGAATACAAGCCCAACGTGCAACTCTGCTTTCCGTTACCCAGGCGTACAGGACGGTATCCACAATGGCCCTACAAGTCATCGTTGGACAACCGTCCATCGACCTAAAAGCAAAAGCCATCTGCGCCAAATGGGAGATAAAGAATAGACGCCCACCCTGCATACCAGTCCCGAGCACGGAAGAAGCCGAAGAGTGGATGGTGAGTGAATGGCAGCTGAGATGGGACGGCTGCCCAAAGAGTCGTTACTTATCAGCTATTCCACATTAAAAGCCGGCTAAAGATGAAACACCTCCGAATCGACCACTACATGTCGCAACTATTAACAGGACGTGGAGACTTTGCCGCAAAGCTCCATTCCTTCAGGCTTAAACCTAGTCCGTTGTGCGACTGTGGCGAAAAAGAAACGGTAGAACATGTCCTCCTCAGTTGTCAAAACCATGTCGTTCCACGTGTACGCTGGCTCTTTGAGATAAACGAGCAGACGGCGACTATGGGCGCCATAAGAGCAGCGTTCACCACTCGAACGAAATTCAACGCAACACAAAAGATGTTGGAAAGCGTTATGAGACAGAAAGAATGGCCGACATAAGGACAGCAGAATAATACAGAAACAGATTAAAAATCAGAAAAGCCTATACCTCCTCAACCTGAATATCCCGAGCGAGCCGCCTCCGCGAGGCCCATCCTGGACACAGATGGCTTACTAAACTGTGACAAAGAGCTTGCCAGGTGGAGTAGAGATGCGATCGTCTAACAGACAAAGAAAGAACATAGCTTCCGTCTATAATTCAAAAAGCTATATAGCAGCGCAAGCCAAGAAGCTGCAAAGAGCCAGATATGGCTTAGGAGCGGCAAAACGCAAAGGTACAGACGGTGGGGGAAGACTAGAAAAGAAAATTCATGTTTGCACTGCTTGAGGCTAAGGGTACTATTGAACCTGTGTATTATTTCAATGACTGGAAGGGAACTTAAGGGAGAAGGAGGGCTTGGATAAGGTCTGGTAATGGACGATTCTCAAGGTTCTTAGCATTGGAAGCATTGCTTGCAGTGTGGTGTGAAAGGTATGACCATTTTAAGTCGGCGTACAGATCAGTCACGTAGGCATTTTTGTAGATCCAAAGGTATCACATACCAACCCGTTCTTTAGATTTGTATGCTTGTCTCCTCCCACTGTACACAACACATCCATAATCAAAGTGGAGAGACGAAAGTAAGAGTGTACAGGTTATAAAATGCACAAGGAAAGAGGACTGGAGGGGAATTTAGGGATAAAATATCTGGAATTTTTTGGTGTGTCTGACACTTAACTTCTCCACATGCAATGGCTGCCCATAATAGACAAGATTCCGAAATTTCAGGGTGACGTTGATCTCAACACCTATGTGAAAAGATGGGCTTCGAGGAGATTCCCAATGTTCTTGGCTTTACCCTAATTACGACGAGATGGTTGGAGAAGAATAAAAGAAAAAAAGAATAAAACAGTTGTAAAATCCACGTCGTTCACCGTGTACGCCGACTCTTTGAGATAGATGAGCAGACGGCGACTAGGAGCGCCTTGATAGCAGCGATCGTCACTCTGGGGGGCTCAATGCAACACAAAAGTTGTGGAAAAATGTTATGAGACAGAAAGGATGGCCTATATAAGGATAGCCGAATAATACAACAGCCGATTAAAAATCAGACAAGCCTATACCTCCTCCGCCTGAATATACCGAGCGAGCCGCGAGGACCATCCCGGACGCAGTAAGCTAAACTGTGACAAAGTGCTCGGCAGGAGGTGTAGAGATGCGATCGTCTAACAGACAAAGAAAGATCATAGCTTCCGTCTATAATTCAAAAAGCTATGTAGCAGAGCAAGCCAAGAAGCTTCAAAGAGCCAGATATGGCTTAGGATCGGCAAAACACAAAGGCACAGACGGTTGGTGAAGAATAGAGAAGAAAATTCATATTTGGATTGCTTGAGGTTAAGGGTGCTCATGTTTGGCTCAGAACCTGTGTATTATTCCAAGGAACGATTATTTTGAGATCGTGAAATGAGCTCTGCTGTGATGTAGATTTTATAAAAAATCTTTTCTTTATCTTTATTGCGTTTCACTCACTTTATTGAGAGAGAAAGTTCTTAACAGGACACACAATAATGACACATGGGGGCGTCGGTGGCCGCAAGGTTCAGTCTTTGACACGGCGTTCATGGAAGGTAAAGGTCTCGCGTTCGATTCCAGCGGCTCTGCATTCGAACCCGACATACTTACTTACAAATGGGCTTTTTTTTAAAAAACACCGGCACCCTGAGGGTTTATATGACCTCTGCTGTTGCGAATCCTCGTAACAAGAAAAAAAATTGAGCGCTGAAGATGACCTCAATAATGATCGAAACGTTGGCACGATAAAAAAAAGCTTTTCCCAAACCTACGTCAAACCAGACCAAATTTCACGATCTCCACATAATCATAGTTAAAATGAATTATTGTGTATTGCTAGAACAAACAAAAAAATCCATAGTTTCTTTTAAGGAGTAAAACAAGTTACGATCCATGTAGAATTTCTTGTTTATAATTTATCGGCTAGACGTTCCATTTCATCATTTCGACTTCCTCAGTTCGCGTGTCCACCGGCTCTTTTTACTGCAAATATATGTTAATTTATACTATTAAACATCATTCGAAGAATAATACTATCTCGGAAAAGAGGAAGCTATTGTCTGATAGGCTGGGATCGATTTAGTGTCCCTAGCTTCCAGAACATTTATTCACTCCGCTGACCCCTCGGCTCTCGAGAAAATCAACTTAATTAGCTACAGAGCGCTTGATTTTTATCAGCGAATCAACTTTATACATTTATATCGTCCCCTTTTGGAATTCGTCGATATCAAACGGCCGGCCGAGCGGAGAAATCAGTTCAAGGAACAATTTTCTATTTCACAAAAACAATATAATCAAAAAATTCAAAGTTGAAACAATTTGAAAAAATAAAATTTCCTTTGTCATACAAATTTTGAATAATTATTCATAATTAACTTTACAAACAAACAATATAGATCCACGCGAAGATCATTTGATTCGGCTTTAAATTCATGAAATGTACGTTTCATCAAACGGCACAGTTTTCAATTATCGATTAACAAATAATTGCCTACACTGAAAGGTTATAATCTGCATAATAGCAATCTCTTTGTAATTTCTGAATGGTCATAGCTTAACTAGTCTAACAGAGTTCATTATTCCTATCAATCAATAGCCAATTATTTATGAATCCGTTTTGTTTTATTTCGATCTTGGTTAATATGTAGGTATACGAAATATACGGAAAACTACCATATTCTTATAGATTTACGTTAAATTTTCAAAACTTTGATGATCATCTTCCAGGCTCAAAGTGTTTATCTTCTGTGTTTTTGTGCCATTCTTGAGTGTCATGTTGGGAGTGCCCTTGGGGAACAAGAATGACACTTTTATACTTCGAGCCCTGAAGATGTTCTCAATAAAGATCGGAACGTTGACACCATAAAGAAAAATTTGTTTCTAAAACGTGTGATTAGTGGCAAGTGAACTTATACAAAGTAAAACAGCAAAATCTCACTGGCACTCACGACACGCAAGAATGGCACAAGTACACAGAAGACAAATACTTTGAGCGAGTAGAAATGCTTTGATTGAATATATTTTGACTTTTTGCATTCACTTTTTTACATCCTAAATGTATGTAGGATCGAGCATCCAATCAATTTCAATTTAGCGCCCTGCGGATAACTGAAGGAAAGGAACAGCTGACGGAGGTTACTAAAACAGTCAAATGCGTAGCGTGTGTCGTGTCGGCTTTATACTGTGTTGTCCTTGTCATATTGTTGTATTAATAAAACGTATTTTTTGTGTGATTAGTGTTTTCAATTACTCTGCACTCCTCCCTCATCCTACAATTGGGGGCCGCTTTGCGGTAGCGATAGATTGGAGTGTTGATATTTTTGGAAACACGTTTGGAAACAACAAAAATTTTTGAGTGTTTTGTCGAACTGAGAAAGAAATGGGAAGGAAAAATACCAATTTCCACCCAATTGCGACTCCTGGAGCGCAGGAAGAAGGAGAAGAAAGGCGAAAAAGTTCGTCATCGGCTGAACCCAAGGAGGTTGGTGGTTTTAGCGTGTTATTTCGTGACGTTGAAGACGCTATTCCCGCTTTTTCGGGAGACAAGAAAACAATTTACAAATATGGTTATCCAACTTCGAAGACATGGCTTCACTATGCGGGTGGAACGATATCCAGAAATTTATTTTTTCGAAGAGGTAACGCTCAGGTTCAACGGCCATGTTTGTAAAGTCAGAAAGAGGCCTTTTTTGTGGGACCTATTAAAAGACGCTTTCCAACGAGAATCCTCGAAATCAATCAACAGCGCTTAAATCCATCTTCTACCGTCGAATTCTAAAAATAAGCGAGATGAAACGTTTCGACAGTATTTTTATAGACTTCGTGAAATCGCGAATCGCGGAAACGTGGACGACCAAGCGTTGTTTTCGTACGTTATAAAAGGAATCAAGGACTCTGAATTTAATACGTCAATCCAATATGGTGCTAAGACGGTGAAGGATTGATATAAGGACGAGGACGACCCAATCACCTCAGTACAGCAGCGTAGTCATTCGAGGGCGAATGACATTTTCAGTATGGCCGAGTTGTAGGATTGAGCTTCCAACCGTTAATTTAGCGCCCTGCGGATAACTGAAGGAAAGGAACAGCTGGAGGTTACTAAAACAGTCAAATGCGTAACGTGTGTTGTCCTTGTCGTATTGTTGTATTAATACGCACTCCTCCTTCATCCTACATGTATTTGTTAAATGTAAACAATGTTTGTAAATCCCAGGCCCTGAAGATGATCTCAATGAAGCTCGAAACGTGACACGATAAAGAAAAAGCTTTTCTGAAGCCTGCATCATACCAGACCGCATCTCACGATATCTGTATAATTAAAAAATTTTCCCTTGAAATAATAAAAAACATAGGTTCATGAACTTACTCTACCATGCTCGTTTTAAGAAGTATTCCGACTCAAATAATTCAATAATATCCTTCAATGGAAAACGAATCATAATCCAATTTTTGTTAAGATTAGTACGAATCATGAAGAGTCTGTGGTGTGGTGTAAAATAATTTCCCTTAATAATTTTCAGTTGTATAACACAGTTTCCGATTTAGTTTGGCTCGTTTTGAGGTTTCCTTAGCGCAACATCAGATTTTTAAAAAATAAAAATATTGTTTATAAAAGAGTAGGAAACGAAATATTCCCGTTTCGTCGGCATTCACTTTGAACGCGGGGAAAAATAATTAAGTCATGCCCAGAAGGAATAATTGATGTACAGAGAAGAGTTTTGATTAATTATAAAATGATCGCGTATAATTAAGGCTTAACATTGCCGTCCGGGTGAAAAGTTTCACCCGAATTCGTTTCCCTTTCTCCGACTGCCGAAATTCTTTCAAAGAGCCAAACCGGTCGGAGACTCACAACAATAATGCTTTAATTACAAGTCGCTGCTGTAATTGGACGGCGTGTCGTACATAAATGCTGTTTAACGAAAAGGTTGTTGTTTTTTTTTTTTTTTCATTAAGTCAAAATAAAAGGTGCCGTATTTAAAAATTTGTAGCAAATTTCGGCGGCCATGATAAGCCTCATTCTTGCTTCCAATTAATGATTAACAATAAGTTCACAACTTTTCGTGGTCCGTTTGATCAATTACACGACATTTGAAAAAATGGCAAAAAGGAGGGAAAATTCGAAAGGTGGGGTTGAGACGGGAAGTTAGTGTCAGAGCGGATCGGAGTCACGATTTCTCAAGTTAGGTTAGGTAGGTTAGGTGGCAAAGGTACTAGGAGGTGGGGTTTGTGTGCCCCAGGCACTGCAGCCTTCTGGCTTATTGTACCTTCCTAGTTCTTTAGTTTAGTCAATAGACTCGATCCTTTTTCTCAGGATTATCAAGTCATTGACTGTTATTGCTTCAATGTGGTTCTCTGAGTCATTTCTGTGCGTCAGATTGAATCTCCATTGAGCCGTTGCTCCGCATTCGAAGATGATATGAGTGGCTGTTTCCTCCTCCTCATTACATAGTCTGCAAATTGGATCACTATTGTATATGCCCATGTTTTGTAGATGTTTTCTCGGGTGCCAGTGGCCGGTTAGTAGTCCCACCACTCCTCTGAGATTTGCCCTCTCCAGTTGAAGCAGTGTTTTTGCCAGTTTTGGTGAGGGTTGTTTTATCATGAGTTTACTGTGTCTAGCACTGCTAGAGTTTATCCATTTTTCTCTTTGTTTTATTTGGATCCATTCTGCGATGGAGGATTCTACGTTTGTTTTGGATATCCCAAGGATAGGCTCGGGGCCTATGTATGGTCTTGCGGATCCTCCTCTGGCCAGTCTGTCTGCTTCTTCATTACCCAAAATTCCCCTATGCCCTGGCACCCAGGATATCGTTACCTTGTTGTGTTTTCCCAGGTTTTGGAGATTTTGGATGCATTCACTGACTAATTTTGATGTGATTCTTGTACATGTCAGTGCTTTGATAGCTGCTTGGCTGTCTGATCTTATGAGGATTTTTTTGTCAGTGTAACCTCTTTTAAGATTTTCCAGAGCACAAGCACTGATAGCATGTATTTCTGCTTGAAAGACCGAGGTGTACTTCCCTAGTGAGTTCGATTGCTCATATTTTGGGCTTGTACAGAAAACTCCTGATCCGGTTCCTTCAGTTGTTTTGGACCCATCCGTATACCATATCATTGTGTCCGATGTACTCCTGTGTTCTTCCTCTCCTTTGTAGTCTGTTGAGATTTTGTAGGAGGTCGTGAAGATTGTTTCCGGGACCATATAGTCAGTCCCCATCTCTAATAATGGGTGTCTGATTTTGTTAATTATGGTTGTGTGCCCGAATTGTTTGGTTCCTTTCCAATTTAATTGTTTTTGGAGCCACAGTGCGTGGAGAGACAAAGAGAGATAGGAGAGAGATTAAATATGTCAGTAGGAGTTTAGACAAATATATAAAAGCAAGAGAAGCGAGAGAGAGAGAGAGAGAGAGAGAGAGAGAGAGAGAGAGAGAGAGAGAGAGAGAGAAAGAGAGAGAGAGAGAGAGAGAGAGCGAGAGAGAGAGAGAGAGCATATAGTCAGTCCCCATCTCTAATTGTGGGTGTCTGATTTTGTTTATTATGGTTGTGTGCCCGAATTGTTTGGTTCCTTTCCAATTTAATTGTTTTTGGAGCCTGAATGAGCTTTTCCTAGCCTCTCCCTGTGGAAAATAAAAATAACAGCGTGTGGGGTGTTTAGTGACTAGTGATTCGTAGATCGTGAGATGCGGTCTGGTGTGACGTAGGTTTTAGAAAAAAAAACGGAGCTCAAAAATGGCAAAAAGGAGGGGAACTCAAAAGGTAGGGTTGAGACGGGAAGTTAGTGTCAGAGCGGATCGGAGTCACGATTTCTCAAGTGGTAGAGCACCTGCGTATCTAGCCGAAGGTCGTGGGCTCCACGCCCGCTCGTGACACCGACTTTTTTAACTCGACAAAAAAACCTTAATTAATTGAATAAACAGTAAGCTTTCCACCTCAACAAATGAAACTTCATCTTATCCATTAGTCTGATAAAGGAACGTTCAACGATAAATCATAATGTCAAACTCACGGTTGACGCAATGATACATTTTTTCAGACCGTGTATCCTTCATGTAATTGAAATATGCTTTGGCTCCCTATAGAAAGCCTGTAGAAATGCTACAAAATATGATAATCGATAGAAATATTTCTAGATCAAAATTTGTCTATACTATCTGTTCTCCATTTCCTAATCTGTTTTATATCGAGCTGGGTTCTATATAATATCAACTAACACTTTTTATTGCCTTATTATCCATCCTATTAACTAAACCTCCTAATATTACCTTCGATTTCTTCCTACTATTTTTATTTAAAAAAGTCCAGTAATTAATTTGTGTATTTTATTTTGTCCAAACTGTTGCGTCTATTTTATTGTTTTTAAGCCTTTTTCAACTTTATAATTTCATCCTCTAATTTAAGTATGCAAATTGTAGTGATATTTAAGGTAATATTTTTTATTTCTAAGTATTGTAATACTTAATTGAAAGGTGTAATTCTTCGGCTCCTTATAGAGAGCGTGTAGGAACACAACCCGATATGGTTATCGCGCTTGCCCAATTGATATGGTGTGGGCTAGAAACATTTCTAGATCAAAATTTGTCCATACTATCTGTTCCCATTTTCTATTATATTTTATGTCAATCAGGGTTCTATTATTTTTGTGTATTTTAATTGTGTCCAACATCGTTGCGTCCTTTTTAGTATTTTTCTCTCTCGCTTCCTCACCTTTGTAATTTCATCCTCTGATTTACGTATGGAAATAATGGTTGTATTGAAAGTAATATTTTTTACTTGTGTACATTGTAAAAAACAAAAAAAAAATACCGTCGTATAATGCTTTTTAAAAAGTATATTTATATTCTGGTTGATGATGAAGAAAATTTTTGGCTTTGTAGTAAGATGTGATTTATGCGAACATAATATCCTATTGAATTCACTAGTTTTTGTGTTACGCTTGACCGACTAATACCATATTAAGGTATTTAGTTGAGATAAAAAAAAGTCAACGTCACGAGCAGGATTCGAACCAACGACCTTTGCGTTGATACGCCGGTACTCTACCACTTGAGGAATCGTGACTTCGAACCAATCGGGCAAAAGGTGAGGTTGAAATGGAGACTTAATGTCGGAGCGGATGGAAGTCACGATAGCTCAAGTGGTAGAGCAGCGGCGGATAAAATTGAAGGTCGTGGGTTCGATTCCCGCTCGTGACACAGAATTTTTCAACTGAACCAACACCTTACATAGTAAGACTAATTAATTGAAAGAAGGAACTTTTTCAGTTGACCGCTAAACCTTAATTGGATGGTATTAATATTTAACAAGTAAAAAAAAACTATCATTTCACTAAGCAGCTCTCCGTGGGCATTCATAAGTCGCTGAGATCAAATCCTGTTAACACGATATTTGAAAATGCGAAAAAATGGAATATTCGAGCGGTTGTAGGTTGAAACAGAGTTGTTGTCCGAGAGGATCGAAGTCTCGATAGCTCAAGTGGTAGAGCAGCGCAGCATCAAGCCGAAGGTCGTGGGTTCGATTCCCGCTCGGGACTGACGTTTTTTATCTCAACTAAAAACATAAATTAATTGAATAAAATCCTCCGCTAGGCCACGAAATGTCTTTTTTCCCAGATAATTTATATAGTTTACAGAACTTTTTAAAGTCATTATGGGTAAATTAATTACACTGAGCGCATTGAAAGCTAAAAGACTTGTTGAAGCTGTTGTGAGTTACGAGAGATTTACACAGAGTTGAATAAAATCCTAGTGATTTAAAAGGCAAAAAGGAGATTTAGGCTTAACCTCAGACGAGGGCACCCGAAATGGGCGTAAACAAGGGCTCGTATTCGCCGAGTTAACATGAGAAGAGCACTTGTTTGCGTCCGGTTAATAACCCTCGCAATCCGACGCCCTTTCAATTTGGGCCCGGACGTATGTACGTCTTGATTTTCACGATAACAAAATCCCTTTTTTCTTTATAGCAACAACAGAGAAAACGGCCTTGTATAAGGTTTGAAAGGGGTTGAGACGAAAAATAAAATCACTCACGAGTTTGTATAAAAAGCTTTCAACGCGCTGACCGGGACGTCTACGCTCACGGAGAGTGTATCAACATCCACCCGGCAAACATTTTGAGACGTGCAGGCGACGTTGTTTGGACTGGAAATTCAAAATAAACGCTGTCCGTAACACATTTTCCATTAACAAGTTGTCGGCTTATGTGCTCACGGACCGTTGGTACTTCCAGCCACAATCCCGTGTCAACCGAATCTAAAACCCGTAAATATTGTAAACTCTGAAAAGTGGCTACTCATTTTTTACA
The DNA here is from genome assembly GCA_039619505.1 of Cimex hemipterus. NCBI lineage: Eukaryota > Metazoa > Arthropoda > Insecta > Hemiptera > Cimicidae > Cimex > Cimex hemipterus. The sequence continues at coordinate 6,617,835 of CM077114.1, read as the reverse complement.
ACTTAAATCCGACGGAAAGCATTTCAAAAAGCATTTTTTTTCTTACCCTGATCCCCATTTCAACTTCTAAAAATGTACAAAAATCCCCAAGGTATGGATGAATTCTTATACGATAAGACAGCCAAGAAGCCATAAAAACACTTAAAAATGTCAGATCATTGGATTTTAAGAGCCAACGGAGTTCTGGATTATAAAAAATTAAACAATCAAATGATAACATATGAATATCTAAGATCTGCTATTTGAAAATCCATCCAATATGTCCACACAAAACAAAAAGAAAAAATGAAAAATTTCCAATATGACAGGCGCAATAAACTTATAATTAAAAACTTTAACTAAACAAGGCTTTGAGTTTGGTTTGAGGAGGTAAACCTAGAGGGAATGATAAAGTATATTCCGGCCTGAGAAAAAAGATACACAACATAAGTACATACCATGATGAACGCACTTTCCACAATGAGAAGGAAGAAATTTTTAGCATTATTATCTTCAATGTCCTAATACTTTTTAAGAGAAAAATCGATTTAATTGAACTGAACTAACGAACTAGAAAAAGTACCATAAGTGAAAAGGTTTTAGTGCTGGAGGGATACAAAACCCCTGCTTATTCGAGTTTCATTTTCATCATCAAAGCATCATCGAATCTGAAATTTAAAAAAAAAAAACATAAAAATTTAATTATTCATTCGTGAGATGCGGTCTGGTGTGATGTAGGATTCAGAAAAACATTTTATTGTGCCGACGTTTCGATCTTTATTGAGATCATCTTCAGGGCCTGGGATTTACAAACTTTGGTTAAAATAATTATCACATATCGTGCCATGCGGTCTGGTGGGATGTAGGTATCGGAAAAACATTTTCTTTATTGAGCCAACGTTTCGACCTTTATTGAGAGCATCTTCAGTGTCTGGGATTTATAAACATTGGTTACATTTAATAAATACGTGTAGTATGTCGAAAAAGTGATTTTTTCTTGGCTTTGCCTCAATGCATCGGCCAAATGTGAATTTATACAAGTCAACCTATATTTTTTTATATTCAATCAAAATATTTGTGTATGTTGCAAATTAATTTACACTTTTCCCACATCTTAAATGTATTTGTTAAATGTAAACAATGTTTGTAAATCCCAGGCTCTGAATATGATCTCAATAAAGGTCGAAACGTTGGGACGATGTAGAAAATATTTTTCTGAAATAATTTTGAAACCGTGAGATGCTGTCTGGTGTGATGTAGGTTTCAGAAAAACATTTTATTGTGCCGACGTTTCGATCTTTATTGATATCATCTTCAGGGTTCAACAAACATTGTTTACATTTAGCAAATACATTTTCGATGTTGAAAACTGAATTTAAACAATGCAAAATATATTTTTTTGTATATTCAACCGAAATATTTCTACTCACTCAAAGTGTTTGTCTTCTGTGTAAGTAGTGGGTAGAAATACTTTGGTTGAATATATAAAACAATATTTTGCAAATTCACTTTTCTACATTAATTGATAATAAATCAGAAATCGTGAGTTGTGGTCTGGCATCTCACGATTTCTGATTTATTGTCAATTAACGGTTACTAATCACCACACTTTGTTCTGAAACCTACATCACACCAGACGGCATCTCACGATTTCTGAATAAATATCGATTAACGGTCATTAATCACCGCACATTTTTCTGAAACCTATATCACACCAGACCGCATCTAACCATTTCTGAATAATTTTCGATTAACGGTTACTAATCACCACACGTTTTTCTGAAACCTACATCACACCAGACGGCATCTCACGATTTCTGAATAAATATCGATTAACGGTCATTAATCACCACACAAAAAATTGAAATTACTACACCTCTATTTTTCTTTTCAGAAATTTAGAGGGATAATTTGAAAATGTCTATGATGCAAGAATGCCATGGTAAAAAAGGTCAATATTCAGTCAAAACTGAGTTCATATTTTTTTAAAATATTTTATAATTATGCAATCGAATAAAACCGTCAATGTAATTTCAGTAGCATTTTTTAACTTGCAATTTTTTTAAATATAGTATTAAATTCTACGTTTTTTTTATGTCCAAGAAAAACTACCAGATATATTTGTATCAGAATAAGAGACAAAGTTTTAATTGAAAGGAGGTAAAAATAATCCGATCATTTTTAGTGATTGTTTTTATATATTTTTTTTTTCAACTCAAACGAATAAACAATATTTCGAAAATTTCTGAGCGATACAATAAAATTCGTATGAGGAAAGAAGATTTCTATAACAGAAAGCACATGAGATTTTTTTTTAAATAAATATGTTGAAGTTTATAAAACTATTAAATATTTCATTCCCTGGTTTTAAATGCATATTTTCCGTTTGTTGCTTAAGATTTAAAACCGACGAGAAAAAAACCTTAAATAATATTCTGTATGTTACTGTAGACGAGAGTTTGCTTAGGAGTTGGTAATGAGAATTTGATGGGTAGAATGAAAAACACTACTTCCACCCCTCAATCTTTGTCAACCCTCGGTATAATTTTTTGTAATTTTTTTTATAACTTTTCCCCACTCCTGGGTTAATAATTAAGGAACGCGTGAAATATTCCTCTTTAGATACCCGGCTTCAAAGAAGGATCGATTCTTTATGACAAAGGAAGGTTTCGGGTCATTAGAACCGGTTTTACAAACGAGAAAAAGTCTTGTAATGTTGTCGGTTTCTGAACGGCAACAAGTTGTAGTCAAACCGAGTTATAACTCCTAGTCACAGCCGGATTATTCACCGTTACATATATCCTTTCTAAGCCTAAGATTTATTAAGCCATAAGTTCGAGCACGGTTTTGACTTATTCGATTTTCACAGAGGGTGAGAGACACGAGTTACGTCGTTCGTACAAACGGATGGAATAGAGACAAAGACCGAGAAAAAATCTCTGCAGCTGACGAGGAATGCAAAACCTTGCGTGATATGGATTCGAAAGATACGGATCTATTTGAAGGTCCTATAGCCAAATTCAGGTGGAGGACGACAGCGTCATACTATATGTGCCTGTTTACGTTGGAGGTAAGTGTCTGTGAATTACTGAATTTCTGAATTTTTTTAATTTATGCCTCAAAACTAAATTATATTTAAATATTTTTTTAAAGGATACAGCTTATAATAAAATCGGCCAATTAGTATCATAGTCGTTTCTTTTACTTTTATTACATCCCCAAATACTCGGCCTTCTCATACGTTAAACTTTTACCCAAGATTGTAAAAATTATATCGCCCCCTGTGTACCTTATGATAAAACTTTATTTTATTGCTTTCATAGGAAAACCCGGAATTAGCCACATTCGGCGAGCCGTGCGATTCTTTTGCATCCTGCGCTTGGGGTGACTTGGAGTTCACGAATAAGGACCCGAGAGCGGACGACACCCAGCCATTTTTCTGTGCAATGTACAGGTAAATGTAACAGCCTAATATTTGGGAGCTCTGGTGACGGTTTTACAAATATCAAGATTTGTCTGATAAATATTTTGTATTATGACAATTAATTAGGTTTTTAGTTGAGACGAAAAGAGGTTAATGGCACGAGAGGGATTCGAACCCACGACCTTCGGCTAGATACGCCGCTGCTCTACCACCTGAGCTATCGTGACCTCGATCCACTCGGACATCAACTTCCCATCTCAACTATCCCTCATTTTGCTATATTTCAGGTGGTAGAGCAGCGGCGTATCTAGCCGAAGGTCGTGGGTTCGAATCCCTCTATGCCATTAACTTTTTTTCGTCTCAACTAAAAACCGTAATTAATTGTCATGTATTAATTGGTCGAGCGACCACGAAAATAGTGAATTTTGTATTATAAAAACTTTTTCTCTCGACATTTCGCGGGAGGCATTCAGGTTAATGTATACATTCTCCTTTAATACCCTCCAATCATATATGAAAATTTTTGTTAACTAATTAAATTCTACAGTATTGAATTTTTCATTGAGCCCATTTTAATAATAAGCACTTTTAATTAAATGAAGTAATTTTAATGTTTTCATAGATGAAATTTTTCTAAAAGTAATCTTTTGTTATTTAGTTCTTATTGTTTCCCTTGCTGATTTTTTTAATTGGCGAAACATTTTCATTAACATCGCTTGTTTCATTTAGAACTGAGCAGAGAAGATATTTTTATTGGGTTGTCCGGAAAATAATGCAGGATTTTAAGTTTTCATTTAAAAAAATCTATATAAAATATTCTGTTTACGTTTACAGGATTACTCATTTGTATGAATGTCAACACTTATTAATCCTCTTCCAAATGATATTGTTTGTTTACCTCTGTAGCATTCCGCTACTTGGAAATAATTCAGTCATCCTTATAATGTCAAAGCGAGAATTTCGTACGATTTTCTTTTACGAGTTTAAACTCGGCCGAAGCGGAGCCCAAACGGCTAGAAACATTAACCAAGTCTGGGGCGAGGGTTGTGTTAATGAGTGCACTGTGCAAAGGTGGTTTAAAAAATTTCGGGAGGGAGATTTCAGCCTTGAAGATGAAGAAGGTCGTGGAAGGCCTTCCTCTCTTAATGATGATGTTCTGCGATCAGTGGTGGAAGAAAACCCCAAAACAACTGTTCGAGAACTTGCAGAGCAACTCAAAGTCAGTAAAACGACCGTCGCTGACCACCTCAAGGCGATTGGAAAAGTTAAAAGGTTACGGTATGGTGGGCTTCATTTGGTTTAATACACTACAGCTTCTTAAATCCTGGCGAAACCATCAATGCTGAATCATACTGTAACCAAATTAATACCATGCATCAGAAATTGGCAGTAATGAAGCCCTCTTTGGTCAATCGGAAAGGGCCCATTTTGTTGCATGACAACGCTCGACCACATGTGTCACGTGTAACGTCACAAAAATTATTGGAGCTTGGCTATGAAACTTTGCCTCACCCACCCTAC
>CM077114.1:6579357-6612901 GCA_039619505.1 Cimex hemipterus | reverse complement strand
CTCAATGAAATAAATTATTAATTAAGTTCATTCTTTCAATAAATGGTATTTTGAAATCTTGATCAATTTTCTGTAAAATCATTAAAATTAATTTTTTTTAAACAAAAACTAACGAATTTTCGATCTCGATTAATTTGGCTTATACTAAAATAAGCACGCTTTAATTAATATAACGACTGTTTCAAATAAAAATATAAGTGTCCGGTTCTTTTGTCTTCGACTGTATTCGATGCTACTCGACGAAAAACTGGACATAGGGGGTGGCGTAGCGTAGAATAGGGTAGAGTTGGGTGGCATCGGGCAGATGTGCACAGGGGAAATACAACCGAACGGAAAATGGACTTGGGATTTGCGTCGCATATCGTTGAATCGCATGTGTTCCCCGCTTTAATCACAACTGACACGTGTCCAATGTCGCTTCTTTGAGTCGCTTTAATCTTTGTCCGTTAATAATACAGTTAGACCTGGCGAAAAGGTAGTTTCATATTCAGAAATATATATTCGTCCCTTAACTCGCAGAGATATAAAAGTAAGACGACTAAATACACAAATAAAACGGCCACAATTAAAAAAAAATTCAATACAAATGTTATTCTAGTAATATATATATATATATATATATATATATGGCAACTTCCTGCACAGCAGCATAAGTGGACCTGACTGCATCGGTCTTTCCCATCGCATTCAAGAGTATTCACAAGTGAACTTTTTGTTTAATTTCAATATATTTTTTGTATTTTCATTTTTAATTTGGTTTTTTCTTTCTTTACTAAATACTTTGAACCGTTATTTATTTAATTTTAATTGATTAATTAATTAGTTTATTTATTTATTTGTTTATTTAGTTAGTTATTCCCTTAGTTATTTATATATTTATGTTTAATTTCAATATATTTTTTTGTATCTTCATTTTTAATTTAATATTTTCTTTCTTTACTAAATTCATTGAAGAGCTCTTCCGTTATTAATTTAATTTTAATTAATTAATTAGTTTATTTATTTGTTTATATAGTTAGTTATTTGCTTAGTTATTTATATATTTATGTTTAATTTCAATTTTTTTTTGTATCTTCATTTTTAATTTAATATATTCTTTCTTTACTAAATTCATTGAAGAGCTCTCCGTTATTTATTTAATTAATTCATTCATTTGTTTATTTATTTAGTTAGTTATTTGTTTATGTAGTTAGTTATTTGCTTAGTTATTTATATATTTATACAGATTGTATTTTTTATATTTCACAATTGAGATTAATTCTGCTCGAGGAGATTTGTTTTTCTGGGATTTTCTTCGTAATTACATTCTGCGTACTATATTAAGATAGGAACAACAACAAAAAAAGTACATAAAATTCTATTTAATTAACACAGCGCCTTTCTATCAAAAGATTATTTTTGTTATAAAGAAATGAGATTTGGATAAATATTTCAAAAATTATCAAAAGTCGTTCATTGGTTTAAACCATCGACTGGACAATTTTTTTGTTAAATTTAGAACGTGAAAAGCTAAAAAATTAAGATTACACAAGACCAATCTTATTTATGTGATAATAAACCATCCATACTAATCGATTAAGTTCATTGAATTGTACGAAGTTTCAACAGCATCATCAAATGTGTAGAGATTAGTGACCGTTAATAGAAAACTATTCAGATATCGTGAAATGCGATCTGGTGTGATGTAGGTATCAGAAAAAAAATTTCTTTATCGTGCCGACGTTTGCCACGAAATACTTTGATGGAATATAAAATATATTTTGCATTGTATAAATTCACTTTTCCACATCCTATATGTATTTTCTAAATGTAAACTATGTTTGTAAATCCCAGGCGCTGAAGATGATCTCAATAAAGGATCCAAATGTGGGCACGATAAAGGAAATGTTTTTCTGATACCTACGTCACACCAGACCGAATCTCACGATATCTGAATAAGCATCATCAAATATCGGGTAACGAAAAATATTAAACAAGAGAAAAAGAAGAACACAAAAAATATATTCAACAAACAAAATTGAAAAGCTATTCAACAGCCAAAACAAATTTAAAAAATGGTTTATCGTTATCATCTGTATATCTCTGATATTAAAAATGATTCTTTAAGAGAAATAATTACGACACAAAATATAAACGGGCTGAATTTTTTTCCCAAAATTTACAAGAAATTTTCAAAATAAGTTCAAAGAAAAAAAAGGAATGAAGGAAAATATGAAAATGAATTGATACTGATGAAACTGTTGGTACTTTTTACACTGGCTAATTCGAAAGGAATGTAAACTTTCAATGCAAATAAATTTGTAAAAAACAAAATTTATTCTTGTCTCCCCGTTAAGCGTTCAGTGATGATGTGTGAGTATTATTAGGACAACCGAAAACAAAAAATTGAAAAAAACCACCAAGTTAACGTTACACTTTATAGTTTCTGCCCAGATATTTGCTGCCCTCTCAAATACGTTCGGCATTTGGCCGAGTGCGAGTCTTCGCCGGCCAACCCTTGCAGGCACAACTCGACGGTGAACGAAATCTGCAAATTTGAACCGAGCAAAAATCGAGATTTGACTTCAATGATCAAAAACAGATGGAACGTCACTTGCAACTGCATGCCAGGTTTCATCTGGGACTCAAGGTAAATTAATTTTTCTTCTACAGTTTCATAATTTATATAACAAAAAATAATTGGTACGATTAATTTTATTTTATAATTAACATAATTGATTGCTGAAGGAAAATGTGCTGTAAAAGAAAGATTCTTCAAACAAAATGGCTGATTCTTTCTAACAAAAAATATGATTATCGGTGTTTAAAAGTTATCCAATGCAATAATTATTTCCCTCATTTTTATGTGTTTTTTTAATTAAGCAAATTTTAAATATGTCCTCCGTGGAGCCTTGAAAAGCTTTTAGTTGTCGAGTTGATAAATTGTTAACCCCCCCCTCTGTTAATTGCAAGAAAATGTAATTTCAAACAAGCGAAATAATCCTTTTTTTTAAAAGGCAATCAAGAAAGAGAGAACTGTTGTTTTTTCCATCCCCAGAGGGAGATCGGCGATGGAGAATGGAAGTTGACATCCCCTCGGGAAACGTAAATGTTTACTCTCTTGAAAACGAATAAAGGGGCCCCTCACTTTGATCGAAGCATTTCCATGAATGAACAGAAAATAATTACGAATCTAGAAAAATTGTTCAAAGGCGTTTAAAATTATGAAAACAATCAATTTTATCGTATCACTTCGGACTGATGTTTTTTCAGGAATATATGATTCAAGCTTTATAAAATAAAGAAGAATTTAAATTAATATAAAATATATCTGGCCATATAGGAAAATAAAAGTAACAACGTGTGGGGTGTTTAGTGACCATTAGTCAATTATTATTCGTAGATCGTGAGATGCGGTCTGGTGTGACGTAGGTTTTAGAGAAAAAAAAACGGAGCTCAAAAATGGCAAAAAGGAGGGGAACTCAAAAGGTAGGGTTGAGATGGGAAGTTAGTGTACGAGCGGATCGAAGTCACGATTTATCAAGTGGTAGAGCAGTGGCGTATCTAGCCTAAGATCGTACGTTCGAATCCCGCTCGGGCCATTGACTTTTTTATCTCAACTACAAACCTTAGTTAATAATTTTCGAAGAACATTTTCTTTTTGTGCTAAGTTTCGAGCTATACTGAGATCATCTTCAGAGCCTGGGCTTTATAAACAAACATTGTTTGAATTTTACAAATACATGTAGGATGTGCAAAGAAAATTATTAGTTTATACAACGGTAGACATTTTTAAATTAAATATATATATTGTATACACATTCTTGAGTAACCTCCATTATCTTGCGAGCGATGGAAGTGACCGAGGACAGTGGTTGAGGGATGTTTAGCACCCTGGCCACAAATGCATCACTTCGTCCATCTTGACACAATTATAGCCGAATCTGTATTCCTTAAAACCATCACCAACTCATTTTAAAATTAAACAAATAAACGAAAAATTTGGTAGAAATTAGAAAACTCGAACTAACGGAACATCAGAAAGAAGAAGAAACTAATAATTCAGATATCGTGAGGTGCGGTCTGGTGTGATGTAGGTATCAGATAAACATTTTCTTTATCTTGTCAACGTTTCCATCTTTATTGAGATCATCTTCAAGGCTCAAAGTGTTTGTCTTCTGTGTAATTGTTCCATTCTTGACAATTGTGTCGTGTTGAGGGCATTCTGAGAACGTTGGCACGATTAAGAAATTGTTTTTCTGAAACCTACATCACACCAGACCGCATCTCACGATATCTCAATAATTATCGATCAACATTAACTAATCTCTACACCACAAAAAAACGTTTGAATAAACAATAATTTATTTACAAAATCTAATGGGAAACACAAACGAAAGATTTTATTTTTGATTTACTTTAAAAACGACCCACATATTGTTGCGTGATAATCAACGGAAAATTCTCTAAAAAATAATTTAAAATATTAAACATGGGCAATTTTTCAGCCCCTCGATGTATTTTTTATCTTTCCACACTGTTTTCGTTGAAATTTGGTTCTGGTCAAAAGGAACAAATAATCGATTTGTATCAACGCCAACTTTCGGTAATTTTCTTTTTGTATTCCTCAGGACACTACAAAGACAGTTAACAATTAATAAAATAATTCAATTTCTGTACAGATATTCAGTCATTATGTAAACAAATGTTGATAAATCATGTCGATCATTTTTTACAACCTCTTTTTGACACAATTATTTTAAGATATATGTACATAACTGTAAAACTTGTTACAGGTACATATATCACAGGTGTTTGTCCAGATGAATTGAATGACTTTTTATCACGTGAGAGGTTCTTAGAACTGTCACCAACTAATAATCAACTTTTTTTCTTATTTTTTTCCGTTTACTAAACTGGCAGTGATAATTATTTTTAAGAAATCCTTGCAAAAAAAGGTCCACGTCTGCGGCCGTTCTAAGAAATTCCCACGTGATAAGTCTGGCAATTCATCTAGACAAACACCTGTGATATATGTACCTGTAACAAGTTTTACAGTCATGTACATATATCTTAAAATAATTGTGTCAAAAAAAGGTTGTAAAAAATGATCTACATGATTTATAACCATTTGTTTACATATTGACTGAGTTTTGCCAAAATGTAACAAAAAATTGTATTATTATTTTATTAACTGTCTGTCAACCCAAATTCATCAGAAACTTCGGTATTGAGTGTTGTCGATCTCATTGGATTCATTATGTTCACACTGATTTATAATTAATCTTGATTTACAAACCCCCCATACAAGTTTCAATTCATGCACAAAAAATTTATAAACTCAATTCATTTAAAAAAATTTCATTGTATTAAATCCATTTAAATTTTAATTGCAAATTCAATCGAGAAATGAGATTTTAATAGTTTTTTTTTCTATATAAACAGCTTTATTGCCCAAATATTCGCAAATATCTACCATTGTTATATTATATTTTGATTACATAATCCTCAGTCGATCCGACCATTGAATACGCAAGGGCAATTTGTCCCCCCTCCCCCGCTTAAAAATCACATGTACGCTTCGTTCCATCAGATTTCGTATTTAAGCGAAAACAATTACAGAGTAATTATAGTATAAACCCCATTTATTGCCATATTTTGGATTGAAATAGCCGTCCGGTCGTTCATTCGGAAAAAATAAATGGAAGGGGATCGACCGTTAATCGCTCTTTCCACCCTTAAAGCGCAGACTTACTTTCAGACCACTTATTTCAACCAGTGACCCGCATTCATCACTTCAAAAATCGACGATATAGGAATGACGATAATAAAGACGATAAGAATAATTTCCCAGTCATAATGAATAATTTGGAGATAAGTACAAATTTTCAATTATTTACATATATGATGACATAAGTACTATACCCTTTACATTTCCCCAAAAATTAAGCTTCTTTTAATTGCTCACCGAGAAACTATTGTATTCATCTAGATTTAAAATGTTAAAATATGGAAGAAGAAATGCATTCTGTATAAATGTTTGGCAATTCGTGACCGTTAATCAACGATTATTCAGAAATCGTGAGATTCTTTCTGGTGTGATGTAAGTTTCAGAAAATTCATTTTCTTTATCGTGCTAACGTTTCGATCTTTCCTGAGAGCAAAACGTTGGCACGATAAAGAAAATGTTTTTCTGAAATTATTCCGAAATCGTGAAATGCGGTCTCATGTGATGTAGGTTACACAGAAGACAAATATTTTAAGGGCTGAAGATGATCTCAGTAAAGATCAAAACGTTGGCACGATAAAGAAAAGATTTTTCTGAAATTATTTAGAAATCGTGAGATGCGGTCTGGTGTGATTTAGGTTACACAGAAGACAAACACTTTAAGGACTGAAGATGATCTCAGGAAAGATCGAAACGTTAGCACGATAGAGAAAATGAATTTTCTGAAACCTACGTCACACCAGAAAGCATCTCACGATTTCTGAATAATCGTCGATAAACGGTCACGAATCGCCAAACATTTATACAGAATGCATTTCTTCTTTCATATCTTAGCATATTTTAGCATCTCACGATATCTGAATAATTATCCGTTAACGGTCACTAATCCCTGCACATTTCGATGTTTATTGAGATCATCTTCAGGGCCTGGATTTACAAACATTGTTTAAATTTAAAAAATACATGTAGGATTTGGAAAAAGTGTAAATTAATTTGCAACATATAAATATACTTTGATTGAATTAAAAAATATATATATATGTTTCATTGTACGAAATTCACTTTTAGGCGAAGCATTGAGGTAAAGCTAAACAAAGAAAAACAATTTTTCCAAAGCCTACATTGGTTAAATGGAAACAATGTTTCTAAATTCCAAACACTGAAGACGATTTCAATAAAGATCGAAACGTTGGCACGATAATGAAAATGTTTTTCTGAAACCTACATCTCACGATTTCTGAATAGTTTCAGAAAACATTTTCCTTATCGTGCCAACGTTTCGATCTTTATTGAGATCATCTTCAGGGCTTCATTTTACTTTCATAAAGTGCTTTCTTATATACTTTTCTTATGTTCAACAGACTCATTTTTTTTCGGTTTTTCTATGATTATTTTCTCTTCTCCTGAATAACCGAATTTCGGGAGTTGAAGTTTCACGTTCTACCCTCCCTTTTCTTAGTACTTTCATAAAAAGTTGGCACGGTAAAGAAAATGTTTTTCTGAAACCTATATGACATTTCATAATTAATCGGCCATAACCACTTGCCTATGTCACTATGGAACAATGTTAGAAAACTTAGTCATATAACCAAAAATGACCGTTCTGTTTAATGCCCTGGTGGCAATGAATTAATCGTTTTTTGATTCCATGTCCTTTTCTCACAAAATCGAACCTGCACCGACCGCATCTCACGTTTTTCGAATAATGTTAGACTAACGGTCACTAACCACCACGCAAAAAAAATAATATTTTAGAGAACACATTAATATGTTATATTATTGTTGTTATTTTTTTACGAGGGATAATAACAGCATAGGTCATATCGACCCTCAGGGTGCCGGTGTTTTTTAAAAATGACGATTCGCAAACATGTCGGGCCCACGGGATTCGAACCCGGGACCTTTACCTTACAGTGATAAGCGCCGTGTCAACGCCTAAACCGTTGCTGCCACCGACGCCCCGATGTTTTATTACTATTTCTATTATTATTTATATACTATCCTTATAAAATTAAATTTATTTTTTAAATTAAAATACCATTTTGAACGTTTAAATAAATAAAGTTAACTCTAGCTGGTAGATCAAGAATCAAACTAAATTTACTGAACATTTTCAGTGAAGGAGGGATGGGGTTAACAAAGTTTTTGGTCAGACATGTTTAAGTATTATAAAATCTTTGGTTTATCCTCCTGTTGCAGTTGTACTTTTGTAAATTCTAGGTTATTTTTATATTTAAGTCAATTTTAGCCCCTGGGCTTGAGGTTAGATTTACATCTAAGTAAAACGTTTCATTTATAGGTTTGGCATGTGCGTCGATTTCGATGAATGCTACGGGAAGGCCAACGCGTGCGACAAGTCTTCGGAGACGTGCGTCAACACGAAAGGCGGCTACGAGTGTTTCTGCGCTTTGGGCTTCGTTCAAGCCGAGGGCCATTGCGTCGCTGTCGACACGCTCACCCGATATGGGAACGTAAGCCGATAACGTCCCACATTCTAAAAGTTCGACCCAGATAAAACCTCGTCTAACGGAGAGATACGACACGAATTCCCAACCGTACACTCTACTCGGCCAAGTTTCCAAAGTCTCCGATAACTTTGTCAAATAAGCGGGCCGGCTCTGAGTTGTTATTTCGATTCCTCGATGATTCTAACTTTCGACCACCATTTAAAAGAAAATGGAGTTAGGAGGAGTCCAGATTTTTGGTTCGAATCCAGAGAGAAATGTTAACCTAATTTGTAAGACAAGAATCAAACAAAACATAAATGAGTATTTATTATGATTTCAAAGTTCGACTCCACTCCTCGGGTCACTTTGTAGGTCCATCTTCACTCCGGAGATTTTTGTACTACTTAAATGCTTTTCGGCATTGAACCAGCTTCAGTGAAGAACTAGACAACGAACTAACGAGTTTCTCACTGAAGATGGCTCAATGCCGAAACGTTTTTAAATATACAACAAACTCTGGAGTCAAGATGGACGTAAAAAGCGACTTGGTTCAACAACCCTGCATTGCCTGTAAAAATATATTTGTACATTTCCTTAAAAAATATTTTGGTTTGATTAAAGTTAAAAAGGTTTGGCTGACGGAACTTGTCCTCCTCAGTATTTCGTCGGTCGAAAATTCCCAATTCAAAAATTTTCAACCCTCAACTCGGTCAAAACAAGTGAGAACGTATATTTTACCAAATGTGTAGAGATTAGTGACCGTTAATAGATGATTCTTCAGATATCGTGAGATGCAGTCTGGTGTGATGTATGTTTCAGAAAAACATTTTTTTTTATCGTGCCAACGTTTCGATCTTTTATTGAGAATCATCTTCAGGGCCTGGGATTTACAAACGTAGTTTACATTTAGAAAATACATATAGGATGTGGAAAAGTGAATTTATACAATGCAAAATATATTTTATATTCAATCAAGGCATTTCTACTCACTACCTACATCACCCCAGACCGCATCTCACGATATCTGAATAATTATCGATTAACGGTCACTAATTACCACACATTAATTATGGTTTTTAATTGTTATAAAAATGTCAGTGTCACGAGAGAAATTCGAACCTACTTTTTTATCTCAACTGAAAACCTTAATTAATAGAAAAACATTAATTGGTGGACCATGAAAACTAGTGAATTTATTTAAAAAATGTGAGTGATCATAAAATTTAACTGATAATTTGTTACAAGATTTGAAGTTGTGAAAGTCATTGTCTCTTCTATGCCCACTTCCTTCCCCACCCCTTCAAAATCAGTAGAAATGTAGGAAAGTAGAAATGTGTGGTGATTATTAGTGACCGTTAATAGATAATTCTTCAGATATCGTGAGATGCAGTCTGGTGTGATGTAGGTTTGGGAGAAACATTTCTTATCGTGCCAACGTTTCGATCTTTATTGAGATCATCTTCAGGGCCTGGGATTTACAAACGTAGTTTACATTTAGAAAATACATATAGGATGTGGAAAAGTGAATTTATACAATGAAAAAAAAAAGATCGAAACGTTGGCAGGATAAAGAAAATGTTTTTCTGGTACCTACATCACACCATACCGCGTCTCACGATATCTGAATAATTTTACGAAATAAAAAAGTCGAGCATAACTCAGAAATGGTCGGCTCTATCAAAATTTTCATTTCAGTAAAAGTGGCATAAAATAATCTCTAGAATCGAAATGTAAAATAAAATGTGGCATTCTCATTTAAAAAAGCCAGTGTCATTTCCCAGCTAGATGAGAAACTTATGTTAAATGATTATTACCATTACACGATTCTTTGCCAAAATCAACTTGACCTTTGTACAAGATTATTTTTTGCTAAAGTTAACCGATTCCAAATTAAATGGGTGAACTATAGAAGTTAATACATCTTATAGTATACAATAGTTTATTAAATATACATAATTAATAATTTTGTATTTTTTCGTTTTCAGGTGAGTTTATTTACGATATTGAGGGATAAAAGAAAAAAGAAAAGGGATAGGCATTTTAAAAAGAGAAATTTTACAAGAAAAAGTACAAAAAATGTTTCACACAAGTTCGGTTCCATATATATTCTGATTTTATTGTTTTTATGTGTATTTTTATTTTAATAAATTTTTAAAAATAAAGTAGGTTTTTCAAATATTATGTTTAATTTATTTGCAAATCGAGCGACCTCTGCTTTTGTTTTATTAGTTGAATTTTCATTGAAAATCTGTTTCGCGGAGTAGTCAGGAGTGGCTCATGCGTCGTCGGGGGAGAAGCATACAGACATAACTCGGGTCGCGGCAGAGGACAAAACGCAATCTAACTAGTTACTAATTCCAGCTTTACAAGTTTTCCAATATAAGTTGCCTGAGTATGTGGCCACCTGAGTCGGCCTAGTGTGCACACAAACCCTAATGGGATAATTGGGGAACCCGTTACAGGAGGTGCTTGTTTATTCCCGGCGAATTCCCAACACGTCCTGCGTCGAGTATTCAGGGCCATTTGTATGGGGGAGAGGATGGATGAAAATTGTACTCTGATATTTGAAGAAGAGAACTTCATCAAAAAAACTATTGCGCAATATGTGTAATTTTTTAATATATCATATTCCAAAGAAACCAAATCTTAAAACGTAAAAATACAAAAGATTAAGAAGAAGAAGAAAAACGTCAGTAACCAGTGTAATTTAATCAATTAATTAAGGTTTTTAGTTGAGACGAAAAATACAGTGTCACAACCGGGAATCGAACCCACGACCTTCAGTTTTATACGCCGCTGCTCTACCACTTGAGCTACCGTGACCTCCATCCACTCGGACACTAACTTCCCATCTCGACCCCACCTTTTGAATTTTCCATCCTTTTTTGTCCATTTTTCAAATTTCGTGTGATCCTATTTGATTCTCGGCGAAAAATGAAATGTCCAAGATTGCTCAAGTGGTAGAGCGGCGGCGTATCTAGCCGAAGGTCGTGGGTTCGAATCCCGCTCGTAACACTGACTTTTTATCCCAAGTGAAACCTTAATTAATTGACAGATTTTAATTGGTCTAGCGGACCACGAATACTAGTGGATTTAGTAATTTTAATATTTACAAAATAAAATAGCGATGTTCATTAACCAGACCAAATGATTCAACAACATCCAAATGATGATGGTGCCAACACAAATGTTCAAACAAAAATAAAAAGTAACGAGTATGTCGTGAGAATAATACAATGTTTAAAAAATTTTGTTGTTAACTATTGAGATATCGTGAGATGCGGTCTTGGGTTTTTGTGGCATTGTATAAATTCACATTTCCACTAAATCTATTTGATAAATGTGAACAATGTTTGTAAATACCCAGGCCCTGAAGATGATTTAAATAAAGATCGAAACGTCGCACGATAAAGAAAATGTTTTTATGAAACCTACATCACATCAGACCGCATCTCACGATTTCGGAATAATTATCGATTAACAGTCACTAATAATCACCACACATTTCTACACGAGAAGAACCAAGAACGTGGGATTGTATGAATAAATTTCCACTATATTTGGACACGAAGCTAAAAGTATTTTGAAGAACATCGCCAGCAATGAGAAGAAACTGCCATCGGCTCTCAACCAGAGAACTTTTTTGCTGAAATGCAGACAATACAAAACCCTGAAGATGATCTCAATAAAGATCGAAACGTTGGCTCGATAAATAAAATGTTTTTTGATACCTACATCACACTAGACAGCATCTCACGATTTCTCAGTAATTATTGATTAACGGTCACTAATCTCTACATATTTTTATTTGTTTAAAAATCAAACTCCAATCGTTTCAGGAATGACAGAAACGTCTGCGCTGAGTACTGTCTAGTGCATTGGTCTTAAGATACTTCCTTGTGGAACGTCTATACAAGAGAGAAGGAATATGTTGTGTTCGAAAGTCAAAAACAAATATCGGGATTTGTTTTCATTTATTTTTCCCCCAAGACGGTTATTTCATTTTAAGAAGGTGATCTCGATGGGCTGGAACTTTTAGGACATGGTCGAGGTTTTGAGGTAGGTGTCGTATGTAGGGTACAACACGCCAAGAGGCTGCAGTGCCTGGAGAGCACACAGGCTTTTGTTAACATCATCATCCATTCTGAACAGTAAAGGATCCAAAATTGTTCCTTGAGCAACGCTAAAAAGAATTGAACGGATCACCCTATTTACATTAAGGGTAGCAAATAATCCAAGTTATTCTTTTTCTTATTTGCTTCTGTTCAGTTTAGCACGATTTCTCATAAAGGAGGTTACATAGCAATTAGAAACTGTACATGATTAAAAGATGGGATCTTCAAATATCAGAGTACAATTTTCATCTATCCTCTCCCCCATACAAATGGCCCTGAAGATGGGAAGGACATAGTTGGGCAACATTATGGTGATGGGATGAATGTTGGTTCATTTTCAAATAAATTGAATCCTTGGTTGAGCCCCACCCTTTCGTACACCCTGGAAGGTTTTGATTGTATCAAACGATTGGGAGCATTGCGTAATCATCGAAGGTATTTGAACCGCAGACAGAAGAAAAATAATAATTCATTATGCTTGCTAGTTAGGTGTGCTCCAATAAAGTAACGTAATTTACTAAAATTTTAAAAGGTAATGGATGAAACACACTTGTGATATACCTATCACAAGGATAACATATTTTTCTGCATGTCAGTTAGGTGTTCCCATATTATGCTTTGGAATCATGGATTTCCAGTGGAGACCGTTCGTAAGGAACTGATCAGTATCGATTTAACGAGAGGAGAGGTGTTCATGTGGGAATAATCCGGAATGAGAAGGATTCGTTGCCTAGGAGGCGTTGCACTGGAATAATACAAGAGCGCAATCAATCGGCGACTTACCGAATGTCCATCGAAGTATGGAAAACTGTGGCAAAGTGCCTAAAATGAAATATCTGACAGTTTCATCAGTGAAATTCAACATACACCGAAACGTACATGAACACAACCTTGGGAATGTAAAGAAAATCAGTACTGCTTTGACCTCGAGGACGCGTCAGCGTACCCTTGCGACCAATTTGTCGTGCAGACACATTCCCACACTATTTTCAAAAACATAGAGCATCTTTAATCAGCCAAATGGTGTGGACTGGGCAAAAATTGCCGGTTGACCAGTGTTGCTGGAAGATTGACGTCAGTTTTGTAAATAAATTAGACTTTTAAAAACATCATTGTTTATGCATGTTTCTTCTCAATAAAATAAGTTTCTAAAGCAAACCTAGTGCTTTGCTCCTGTTCTAAATCAAGACAGAAAAAGCAATATTTCAATTAATTATAGATCGAGAAAGCAGCATTTCTTTGGTTTTCTTGATTTAATAGAAATATCACAAAATTAATTAAATATTTTGTATAAATTGTAAAATACATTTCCCGTCAAAAAAGCCTACATGTACATAATAACTTATCCTCTTTTTAATATTCCCCTTTGAAGTGTTTATAAAGTTTGTTTTTTGATTCATTGCCTTAATTGAGAACAGTTTACGCAACTTTTCTCCATGGGCCAAAACGTTAAATCTTTTTTCCAATAATTCCACGAGTTTATTACGAAGGGAATTTACCATTTATGTAGAGACCGTCGTAATTTAGTTGAATTCTTTTAAGGATCGGTAATTAACTTTTTTCCGACGTTTGCTCGAAGAATCAAGAAAAAGGAGACTGGTCGGGCGGCCGGGGGCTGGTGGTTCAACACGAAATATATGGGACTGAAATAAAATGTGGCATTACAGGGATTCTGCATAAAGTTCGCGCTATTTCACGGTCACTTTTATATTTAACTTTTTTGCAAGTAATTATTCAGATATTGTGAGATGGGGGTCTGTTCGCTTGGACGGCATTTCACGATTTCTGAATAATTATCGATTAGCGGTCACTAATCTCTACACATTTTTTGTAAATATGGGTCGTAATGAGAAAGACAATGTTACGAGCGGGATTCGAACCCAGTACTTTCGGCTGAATACGCGACCGCTCTACACTTGGACTATCGTGACTTCGATCCACTCGGACACCAACTTCCCATCACAACGCCACCTTTTGAATGTTCCTTCCATTTTTTTTATTTTTCAAGGAGAGGATCATAATTGATCAGAAAGTACAGAATTGTAGCTTCCATTTGCTCGAGAACACAGCCAGTCTGCTGTATTTTTTTCAGATGAGTGTAGATTTGCTCAACGATCTCCAGATGGTAATAAAGAGTGTGGAGAAGCAAGAGGATCGAAGCCTGTAACTTTTACCAGAGCCAACCTTTTTCAACATAGCTCAGTGATGGTTGGTCGGTTGTTCTTGGAGGGTCTGAGACGGCCACTCGCTATGTCGATGAAATTTTAGAAAATCATGCGTCAATCTTATTGTAATGTACGATCATGCCACCACTAACACCATGACATCAGGTTCTTAGCCTGTCTGGCCAGACCTGAACCCCATTGCACATTTATGGGATAACCTCAAAAGACGTCCAGTACTTCTTGGTACACTGCACGATCATGAAAGGACTCTCTTTGAAGAATAGGTCCAGCAAAGAGATTTCCAGACTGGTAAAAAGTATGACATCTTTTAGAAAATGAACCAACAAGTGGAAATACGCGATATTGAATTCTTTATTAAAAACCTAAAACAAATTTCATCTGTCCAACTTTTTTTAATCTTTCTTTATTTTTTATTTTTCTTAGGAACTTACTTTTGTTTTAATTTTTTCAGACAAAGATTCAATTATTAAACGTTTAAAACGTGAAACTTTGATTAACATTTAAAAATATATACAAATCAAGTTGTATTACAAGTGGGAGGAATTTTTTGCCTGTCAGTCTATACACATAAGAAAAGGACAAAAGGACGAAAATGGTAAATCCAATCCCGATTCGGATGAAAAAAAAAGGTTGGTCGATAGCAGACGATTGATCATTTTTCTGGATTGGCTTTTTTCTAATAATAATTTAATCCAAGTCTTCACATTTCATAACATCCGTTCCGGACTTTTGGCCATAGGATGACCAGAGGATCTTTTACGTCCGTACCTGGGCTATATGGAGCCCTTACCGGACGTAGCCGATTCTCAAGATAAGAGCTGACGCATCTCCACCTGTGCATTGATGTACATTTCGTAACAACGAATAATTAAGGTTTTTAGTTAAGATGAAAAAAAGTTAATGGTACCAGCGGGATTCGAACCCACTACCTTCGGCTAGATACGCTGCTGCTCTACCCCTTGAGCTATAGTGTCTTCGATCCACTCGGACATCGACTTCGCGTGTTCAAATTGAGCGTCATTAAAAAATCAGCTGTTAATTGGAGCGTCGCGCTGGTGGAGGTATCAGCGGTTTCACTTGGCCAATGTACGTCGAGAGACGTTGTTGTAGACGTCCTTCAACCTGATGATGAGCTAAAAGGCTCGAAATCCGGATCCTTTTAGAAAGTAACAACTTCCTATCTCAATCCCACCTTATGAGTTATCCCTCCTTTTACCGTTTTTCAATTTGGCCTAATCGGTCAAACGAACCACGAAAGTAGTGAATTAATGATTTAAAAATGAAACACTTCACTAAAGTTCCCGTCGCCATTTCAATCGTAGTCGAGAATCAAAACCGATTACCCCGAGTGGGGTTGTGATAGGACGTTGATGTCCGAGTGGATCGAGGTCATGATAGGTCAAGTGGTAGAGCAGCGGCGTATCTAGCCGAAGGTCGTGGGTTCGAATCCTGCTCATGACCTTGAGTAAAGTCCACAAATGAAGTATCGAAGGCCAATTCAGAATACTGCGCTCCAAAATACGCAACATTCCATGAAAATCTATCAAAGACCAAAATCTCATTCATCTCTTCAACCATCTGACCAGTATGTACAAGTTCAACCCATAACTCGTGACTACCACTATTTGTGGCAACGGTTCTTTGCCAGAACCTCCCCAGAAGGCACAGGATGGGGCTTTCTTCCCCATGGCAGCTATCACCCTCTGGTTTCATTATACTGAACTTTACTTGGACATGTCCTTTTTCTAATGATCAACCAGCCAACGGCAAAAAATTATTTGTTTCATTTAAAATCTACGAAAAATATTTATAGATCAAGACAGATAAATAGAAAAAGAAACATAAATAGATGGATATAAATATTATAATGGCCAAATTGCCTGTGGAAGTCGGAGCATCGATTTTGCACGGCAAAATAAAAACATCATTGCAAAAAAAAGCAGGGTGGTGAGCAAAAGTCAAATTACATTTGATGCCGGCCCCCTGATGCTGTTTGCTTCTACAATAGACAATAGAATTAACTGAAATAAGAGATTGGAACTATAAAAACCAGACCCAGGTGTGTTTCTCTTAAGGGCCATTGCTTTACGAGTAATAAAAAGAGATTCACCGAGGCTTTCACCCTGTCGGACACTTATCGCTACTTCCACACGACCATAAAATAAAGCCGCTCATATTTAAACTATCGTTGTTTTTGTTTTTTCATTTTTTGTTTACGTTCTGTGTTCTTTTTTTTTTAGAAATAGCTATTTTCAGCAATGTTTCGCAATGCCGGTACAGATGAGTTATTTCAAACCAGGAAAAAAAATGTATGGCATTTTTTGAAAAATTTAATTCAAATCAAGTTCGAAGAATTAGAAAAGATTTAATAATTTCCCCTGAGAATTTAACTGTATCTTAAACAATAACAAATAATTATTCGGAAATCGTGATGCTCTCTGGTGTGATGTAGGTTTCGGAAAAACATTTTCTTTATCGTCCCAACGTTTCGATCTTTATTGGGATCATCATCAGGGCTCAAAGTGTTCGGTTTCGGTGCCATTTGCGTTTTGAGAGTGCCCAATCACGACACGCACACAATTAATTAAGTATAGCTTGCAAAATTTTAAAAGGGGTAAATTAATTTTTCCGAACGCAGATTTCCTTTGAAAATATCAAACTTAGCGTTATACGATTAAACACAGTGCTTGAACAACGGCCTGGTTCAAATACGGCAAAGCTTATTTCGAATGTAAATTTCCATCAGAACCCGATCGATAAATTGAGCTGAACTGACGAACCACACCCAATGAGGAATCTGGGATGGATTGAATAAATAAGGAGGAGGCAACCTTCAATATGTCCCCCTTCCCTTCAGGGCAGATTCATCTTTAATGTGAACGTTAACAGTCTGAACGCACTTAAACCTCAAAAATTTTCTACAATAAAAAAAAAAAAATACGAGCAACTTTCATTGTATAATATTTTTATTATTCACCAGCATTAACATTTTCAAATACATAGCGTGTCTAGATTTTTCCCCTTTCACTGGTTATTATCGATGAGATGAAAGATAGAACCAAAGGAAATAATATAGGAAAGAAAATTAAAAAATAATAAATAAAAGAGTGGAAGAGAAAAAAGAAATGAAAAATACACGAAATTAAACAGAAGATTAATTGCGTGGTCCGCTTGATCAATTCATAAATTACAATTAATTAAGGATTTAATTTGAGATAAATAAATGAATAAAAAAGTCAATGGCTTGAGCGGGATTCGAACCCACGATCTTCGGCTTGTACGCCGCTGCGGTGGAGATAAGAATTTCCTGTCCGACTAAGGGGACCGGTGGCCGCAATTAAAAGAAATTGACACGGCACTCATCAATGGAAGGGGCGGAACCGGGTCTCAGCGACCCTGAACCTGCTCCTTCAAAAATGAGTTTCTTCGATGGAAGAACACTGGTACAACGGGGGCTCAAGTTCACTTTGTGTTGTGAGCCCTCCCCCAAAAATGGCGCCAGGGTATAGTACAATAAGCTGTACAGCTGCAGTGCTCAGTCCCTGGTATCCATCCATCCATCCATCCTTCCTGTCCGACTGGATCGAGGTTACGATGGCTCAAGCGGTAGAGTAGAGGCGTATCTAGCCGAAGGTCGTGGGTTCGAATCCCGCTCGTGCCATTGACTTTTTTATCTCAACTGAAAACCTCAATTAATTGTCATATACTAATTGGTCAAGCGGACCAGGAAAGTGGTGATGGAAGGATTTAATGGAATGGATAAAGGAATGATTTAAAATGAAATATTCCTTATAAAATTTCTCCGTGGCCATTTTATTTGTCGCCGGGAATCAAATATGATATACGACATTTGAAAAATGGCAAAAAGGAGGGGAAATTCAAAAGGTGAGGTTGAGATGGGAAGTTAGTATCCGAGTGGACCGAGGTCATGATAGGTCAAGTGGTAGAGCAGCGGCGTATCAAGCCGAACGTTGTGGGTTCGAATCCCCCTCCTGACACTGACTTTTTCCATCTTCATCAAAAACCTTAATTAATAAAAAAATGATTAACAACCCTTGATTTTGTCATCATGTTTTGGAGATTTTTTAAGCATTAGCCGAATGACCGTTTTATGCAATGCTTTTTTTCCTTTTTTTGTGGGCTCATTCTGAGTAGGAGTCAAGCTTGGTCTTATATCTTTATATAGTTCAGCAGGACATCCTCTGGCTAATTTAACTTCTTATTCATTCATCAGAATTCCTGTGGGCCTGGCACCCGAGATATTTTTTTGGTGAGAATATTTGTTTACTCACGTATTTACTATGATTGACACCTCTGACGTTTGTCGATTTCTCCTTTTTTTTGTGAGTTCATTCTGAGTAGTAGGAGCCAAGCTTGATCATTTTATCTTTGTACTATATTTTTTATCTTATGTATATTATATAAATACATATTATACATATACATACATACCATATATACATATAGTGTGTGTGTGTGTGTGGACTCATTCTGAGTAAGAGGAATCTACGCTTGGTCGTGTTATCTTTATACTGGGCTCTGTGTTTATATATGGTGATACAAATTTCCTTTTTTTTTTTTGTGGGCTCATGCTGAGTAGTAGGAGTCAAGCTTGGTCTTGTTCTCTTTATATAGTTCAGCAGGACCTCCTCTGGCTAAATTCAACTTCTTGTTCATTCATCGGAATTCCTTTGGGTCTGGCGCCCGAGATATTCAGGTTCTTCGATTGTTCGGATAATTCGCATATTTTTTTACTCGCGTATTTACCGGCCTGGTGTGATGTAGGTATCAGAAAAAAACATTTTCCTTATCGCGCCAACGTTTCGATCTTTTATTGAGATCATCTTCAGCGCCTGGGATTTACAAACATAGTTTACATTTAGAAAATACATATAGAATTTGGAAAAGTGAATTTATACAATGCAAAAATTATATTTTATATTCTATCAAAGTATTTCTACTCACTCAAAGTGTTTGTCTTCTGTGTAATTATGTCATGTCGTACGACATAATATATATAAAATATAATTTTTGCATTGTATAAATTCACTTTTCCAAATTCTATATGTATTTTCTAAATGTAAACTATGTTTGTAAATCCCAGGCCCTGAAGATGATCTCAATAAAAGATCAAAACGTTGGCACGATAAAGAGAAATTTTTCTGATACCTGTGTCATACCAGACCGCATCTCACGATTCTGAATAATTGTACATTGTCTAGAAACGTATCAAAATAAATATTACACTTTTTTTTTATTAGACGCTAGTGACCATCTACAACCCTACTTTACTCGTCTGATGGATTGTTTTTTTACTCATGTGTTTAGTATGATTGACCGGTTATCCAATTGTGTGTGTGTGTGTGTGTGTGGACTCATTATCTTTATACTGGGTTCTGTGTTTATATATGGTTTCGCAGGACCTCCTCTGGCTAGTTTATCTTCTTATTACGTGGAGCATATCTTCGTCGGCACGATAAATAAAATGCTTTTCTGAAACCTACATCACACCAGACCGCATCTCACGATTTCTAAATAAATTTCGATTAACCATCACTAATTATCACAGAAAAAACAAAAAATGGAAATTTTCTTTTTTAAATTTTTTGGTGAAACCGGGACCATAAGAAATGTTGGCCGATACATGTCTGATATTTTGGATGACAGAGTCACCAAAAAAAAAAAAAAAATGTATACAGTATACAGGACATACACCTATTAATAATTATTTCTCTTTGACTTCACAAAGTGTTATCGGGATAGCTAGATCGAAGATTTCATGAATTAAACCTATAAACCGAACAGAACATTAAACCATAATGGTTCAATATTTCGACAAGTAGAAGCGTGTGCAAAGAGCAATTAAATCTTTTGATTAAGGCAAACCGAATCGCTTTGAAGCTTTAAACATAAGATAGTGGGGCACCGAATCAATTACTGGGGCGTATAATATCGTAATTAATATCCATAATTTATAACGTGAAAACACGACACGCGCACACGTGTGAACACACCTGAGAAAAAGTGTTCCCTCTATTTTAATATTTATGTATTCACTGATGTAAACAGTAAAATGCCATAAATTCAATATAAAGTACATTTTGAAGTAAAAAATACAAACTGACTTTTTTTGTCGTGATTCTATTATGGGACACATGAACATTTTTATTTTGCCGTACTGTTTCGTCAAATCGCCTATGAAAATATGTAATTTTACAGCATTTTTATGCCTGATTGCAGTAAAAAAATATGGCCAAACCTATCAATTTTTATCCACAACAAAAT
The DNA here is from genome assembly GCA_039619505.1 of Cimex hemipterus. Lineage (NCBI taxonomy): Eukaryota > Metazoa > Arthropoda > Insecta > Hemiptera > Cimicidae > Cimex > Cimex hemipterus. The sequence continues at coordinate 6,592,161 of CM077114.1, read as the reverse complement.
AAATATATATTAAAAATGTTTTCGGTTTTTTTCAATTAGAATATTCTATGTTTTTATTCTCTAAATAATTAATTATCAAAAACTGTACAGGCTTTCTCATCCTACCTTTTTTTTTCTAAAACGAATACAAAATTCCTACCCATGTTTACATTTTCATTACATAAATAAAAACTTATGACTTCCCGATAATACGTTGCCAAAAAAAATTAAGCATTGATGTAGAAAGCTGTGCCAAGGAGAAATAATTATTTTATATATAAATTGTTTTGGTGAGTTAAAATATCAGATAAATACTCAGCGTTTCTTTTGAATACGCCCTGGGTTCGCCAAAAAATTTAAATGTGGGTTTTTTTTTGAATATGTCTATTTTGCCGTTCTGTTTTCTGGAGTTAAGTATGTAAATTTTTGAAAATTTTTAGTTAGTTTGTAATAAAAATACAATAAAAGCCATCACCGCCGAACGTCGTGGGGTTCCAATCCCGCTCGTGACACTAGCTTTTTCATTTCAACTAATACTTTACATAAAGATTAATTAATTGAAATAATAATAATGTAGCTATTATTCTAAAGTTTGCGAATTGAATATATACAAATTAACCATATTTGAGATCAATAAACAGATTTTAATTAGTATTGCAGGTATGACATCATAAACCATAGTCATTTGGTTTGCCATTTTAATTAATTAGGAGTATTAATTATTATAATTTTTTTCTTTGAAGAAAAAAAAATAGTTAAAAAAGAGGTTGTGCTTTACAATTGATTAAGGTTTTGGTTGAGATAAAAATGTCGGTGGGATTCGAACCCACGACCTTCGGCTGAATACCCCACTACTCTACCACTTGAGCTATCGTGACCTCCATCCACTCGGACACTAACTCCCCATCTCAACCCCACCGGAGTGGATAGAGGTCACGATTGCTCAAGTGGTACACGAAGCGTATTTAGCCGAAGGTCGGGGTTTCTAATTTTTTATTTCAACCAAAACCTTAATTAAACGAAAAGAATTTGTGTAGAGATTAGTGACCGTTAACGGATAATTATTCAGATATCGTGAGATGCGGTCTGGTGGGATGTAGTTATCAGAAAAACATTTTCTTTATCGTGCCAAAGTTTCGATCTTTTATTGAGATCATCTTCAGGGCTCAAAGTGTTTGTCTTCTATGTAATTGTGCCATGTCGTGTTGAGAGTGCCAGTGCCAGAATTTATTTTGTCAAGCCGTCCACGAAACATAATGAAAAAGTTGTTCTTTATTTTTCACACAGTTTCATGTGCACACTTAAAAAAAAATCAAAATTAAAGAACGATAAGTTTCCGGAATTAGCTTTTAGAAAGAAAGCGAATTTCAAGAATGGTAAAACCGTAATTTATACAGACAGACGGCCTTTCCGGTCGAAGACAAATCGTGATCGGGCCACATACGGCTTTTTCGGCCTCGATAAGGAGCCGATTCCATATGTAAACTGCCGCCTGGTGGATGTTAGGATGGAGTGTTGAAGTTCGTTAGACCCTCAGGTGGCCCGGATTTACATATGAAGGGCCACCGCTAATGAGGGAGCGAGGCAATGTTCGACACCTGGTTCTTAGCTGGCACAGAAACGAACATATGTTCATGTTATAACGTTGTGATCAACTGGAGCCATTGAAAGCCGGCTCACGAATTCTAAAAACGTTTCTTTCCCCCAGCACGGCTCGTTAAACTCATATTTCGCTAGAATTTTTTTTTTTTTTCATGCTATCCACAACCCTACCATATATAGTGTTACTCTTTTTATTTTTTAATTGGTTAGATGTAGTAAATACTTCTGAAAAGTCTTATTATTAAATAATAAACTGTCTGACAAAAATCTTATTTGCTAAAATAGGATCCTCGGGATCAGAATTACAAAAAAAGAAAAAAAAAGAAAGATTCTTAAAGAAACCTAATGTTGGTAATGTCGGATAAATTAATAATAAAATTTAGGAACGTACTCAAGGCAAAAAACACAATTTGTAAAATCAACTTAACGGTAGACAATACAAGATTGGTGAACCGAAAATGGCCACAAACTTGTAGAAGAATTTTCGTTTCGGTCTTTATTGAGATCATCTTGCTCAAAGTACTTCTGTGTAATTCTTGCACTTTGAGCCCTGATGATGATCTCAATAAAGATCGAAACGTTTGCACGATAAAGAAGATGTTTTTTCTGAAATTACTCAGAAATCGTGAGATGCGGTCTGGTGTGATGTAGGTTACACACAAAACAAACGTTTTAAGAACAAAAAAAAAATTAAATTATTCTACTTTTTCCCCCCCAAAAAATAGACAATCCTCAACACGAATTTCAAGAAATTAATTAAAAATTAGAACTTTCAAAATAATTTCTACTCACATCTATTATTACACGTTACTGCTTAAATTTTCACAATGGACATTGATCAAACAAAAACCTAGACACTCGGTATTATTAGTACCTTTGGCTTCCATCCAAATTAAAAAATTAAAACGGGCAAAAAAAAGTAATATGATTTAACCGGGAGGAGAAACAAACGTCTCCTTTTTAGTATTAATGGCAGTTCACGACAGAATCATTTTACAATGAATTTCTTTAGCGCACTGTACTGAAAAAAAGTTTTGTTCAACAATTGTATTTTTACTTATTATAAAAAATAACACGATCGAGTTTATTGCTGAAGGTAAAGATCAGATAAATCAAAATAAAATTGGCAAACATGGGTTTATTATTTTGATTTTTCATTGGTTACTAAAACACAAATAAAATCTGCCAAAATACAATCTTGTTTCTTATGTTAGATTCTTAGAATCAAAATGTATAAAAAAATTTCAAAAATTTAACCTTTTACTTTTCAAGTTGAATGATTTGCCGAATAAAACAGAATATCGAATTGTGTATGTTTTGATTAATTTATTTTATTTTTTAATATATATAAAAGATTTAACTAATCTAAGACATTGTTTAAAGCATCGAACTAAAATTTTAGCAATCTTGCGATTTTTGTATACAAATACAAGTTGTAAGGAGTGTTGTTCACGAATGAGGTAGTATCTAAAAAAAACACTTTAACACAAATGACCAGTTGGTAAATAAATAATTAATAAATTACTAATAGAAATATATAAATACTTATTGAGATATTGAGATCCGGCTGGAGTGATGTACGTTTTAGAAAAACATTTTCTTTATCCTGTCCGTTTCGAGCTTTATTGAGATCATCATCAGAGCCCAAAGTTTTTGTCGACTGTATACTTGTGCTTTATTAAAAAAACCTCTGAACACGACACGCAAGAATGGCACAAGTACACAGAAGTCAAACATTTTGAGCCCTGAAGATGTTCTCAATAAAGACCGAAACGTTGGCACGATAAAGAAAATGTTTTTCTGATACATACATCAAACCCGACTGCATCTCACGATTTCTAACTAATTATCGACACTAATCACCATATACGCCCTATATTACAACAACCTTCAGTTTATTTTTATTTGAAAAATTGAAACAATTTTTTATATACCATTTCATTTTCAGAATACATAACGTTATTAAAATTGAAGGAGGCAGTGGTTAGCTGAAAATATCTGTCAGTTAGGAAGGATTGTAAGATCTGGTAAACAAAATTAATTTTCCCCTTTTAACCGCTTTCAAATGTCAAAGCATTGTATATTTATTTAGCATTGTTTTTAACAATACATTTTAAACTATGAAGCTTATTGTTTTTATTGAAAAATGACCCAGATACCGGATAAAATCAATCTAGCCATTGTAATTTAAAGTGAAAATATGTGATTAAGTAAAAAGCTCAATTTTAATTTTTTTTTAAACACGAAACATTCAGAAGTCATTAGAATTTTAAAAAAATTTACTTTCTGTCTTACAATTCCCTCAACCAACCCCCTTTTAAAATTTTTCAAGGTTTGCTTAATTATTTGTATCGCGTGGTGATTGGGCACTCTCAAAACGCAAAGGGTACAATTACACAGAAGACAGACACATTAACCACTGAAGATGTTCTCAATAAAGACCGAAACGTTGGCACGATAAAGAAAATGTTTTTTTCTGCAACTTACATCACACCAGACCGCATCTCACGATTTCTTAATAATTATCGATTGACAGTCATTAATCACCATATATGCCGTACATTGCAACTACATTCAGTATTTTTATTTAAAAATTTCAAACAATTTTTGATAGGCCATTTTATTTTAGATTTACTTAATTATTTGAATGCGCGTGGTGATTGGGCAAATCTGGTAAACGACACATTTTTGATGTATCGTAAGCTTCCAATTGTAAAATTGTTCAATAAAATTTCAATGAATTTTGTAAGAATGTATTTCAATTTTTAAAAAATATACGATCTATATTACAACTGGCACGATAAAGAAAATGTTTTTCTGATACCTACATCACACCAGACCGCATCTCACGATATCTGAATAATTATCAGTTCTTCAGTTTATTTTTTTATTATCATTTTCATTGTCACTGAGTAAGAGATCGCGTGGCTATCCTAATTTCAGACGGCAAGAATGGTTCGAAGGAGTTTTTCCTGATGATTTTTTTTTTTCGAATATTCTGATTTACCATGTTTTGTCAAATTTGTGATAATGGTAAACGGATTTCATCACGAACGAAAGGAACATTTAAGTCTGTATTTGTAGTTACTTTCGATTTATAAAACGGAAGATCAAGGATTTTAGATAGGATTAAGGGAACAGTTTGGATGGAGCGGAAGTGGGAATATTTGGCTGAACCCCACACTTCCACACTTCCACACTTCCACCCCCCTAAGTCCATATCGGCTTAACTGTACCTCATATCTCAAATAAGAACAATGCATACACTTCATTTTAAATACCACATCTTTTGTATATTTCCTTTATTAAACATGTATGTTACATCAGAATCTAATTGAATAATAAAGAATTGTTTTATATTTGTTCACTTACTACCTCTTTAGGGGATGATTATTGTTATTATATTATGGTAAAATATTTAAAAGGGAAAAGTTTCTGAAAATTGTTTTTATATGAATTTGTACTACTTGTTCTGGAGAGTGTAGGTTGACTTTTTCCCAATTCTCTCTCGGTTGAAAAACCAGTTTTTGTATGGCGTATTCATATTCACTTTCCCTTTATGTCGTTCATTTTATTCAAAAAAATAATTTTTTTTTCTAAAGAATAATTTTACGGAAAGATGGCCCTTGCGTAATGGCATCGGAAACAGAGTCGCTTCACGTCGGAACAAAATTATCGGAAAGGCCGAGGAGCTAATGCGCCGAGACGGTGTGAGCACGTTTATTGGAAAACGCTTTCCTTTGAGGTAAGACAGCGCGCCGATTACCATACGAGAATTTTTCCGGCCGCATTAATCCAGTCCTTTACCCAAAGGGGGTTTCCTTAAGCCCTACAAACCGGGAATTCCCCCGCCTTAGAGACCTAATGATTTTTTTTCTCTCTCTTTCTCCTCCTTCTCTTTTTAATAACTTCACTCTTTGCAACAGTTGAATTAAATCCGAACAGGCAAAGGCAAAGATAAATTGACCGTCCGTTAACATTAAGCTCTATATTTCTCCTTTGCGTTAATGGTACCCCCCTTTTGAATAAAGACCGTATTTATCACCTCAGCATTTATAGTTGTCCTGTTTATTAGGTAGCCTTTATCCAATTTCTGGTAAGTTCATAAAACACAATAGATATATTCTTCTATTTAGAATAACATAAATAACGTGTTATTTATTCAGATATCGTGAGATGCTGTCTGGTGTGATATAGGTTTCAGAAAAACATTTTCTTTATCGTGCCAACGTTTCAATCTTTATTGAGATCATCTTCAGGGCACCCTCAACACGACACGCAAGAATGGGACAAGTACACAGAAGACAAACACTTTGAGCACTGAAGATAAAGATCAAAACGTTGGCACGATAAAGAAAATGTTTCTCTGAAACCCACATCATACCAGACCGCATCTCACGATATCTGAATAATTATCGATTAACTGACACTAATATCTACACATTTCTACACGATAATAACATGTTTTTACTGATCGATGTTCTCTTGGCTGTTGCAAGGGGTAGGGTCAAAGAAAAATACTTTAAACTTTAAATTTTTCCCTTGTTTCCGGAATTTTATTGTACTTTCTTCAAGGCTGTACAAAATTATACATTTATACATTTTAATTTGGCCCGATTGAACGTAAAATTTGTTCATTCCCCTCAAATATTTTTAATTATTATATTCGGTTCCCAAACCTACGGATCTTTATGTAAGGTATTAGTTGAAATAAAAAAGCTAGTGTCACGAGCGGGATTCGAACCCACGACCTTGGGCTAGATCCTGGCCTCGATCGGCTCGGACACCAACTTCCCATCTCAACCCAACCTTTTTTGAATTTTTCCTCCTTTTTGCCATTTTTTATCTCAACTAAAAACCTTAATTAATTGTAATATATTAATTGGTCAAGCGGACCACGAAATTAGTGAAATTAAGGACAAAGATCAAATTACAAACAAAGACAAATTAAATTTTTTATATTAACATAGTTTTTGGTTTTTACTATTTTTGATAGAATCGATTGGACTTTTATTTATTTAAATGGAGGTTGTACATTTAAGGAAAAATAGCATTTGGGACGAAGAACGATCAGAAAGTGGTAGATTACTCACGTTTTCTGATGTACTTTTGTCAATCATCTTGGCGTATCACTGTACTCTAGTCAAACTCTTTTTAGAATTGTAAGTTGAGGGGGAAAATATTTTAAGAGGTATAGAATTCTTATCCTGATATTTGGGATGCGCAGAAAACCGACGGAACTAATGGTTTATTAGGATTTTGTCCTCGATACCACATGTGTTTAAATTGTAAATTGATCTTTAATTTTTCAATAAATACAAACTCATGACAAATAAGAAAAACGCGCCTGAGGACGAACTGGAATAGACAAAAAAAAAGGATCGAAAACAACCAAGAAAAAAGGATTTTGGTTGCTCTTTGCAAACTCAGTTTTAGATTTTGCTTTAGCTTTCAATTAATTAAGGTTTTTAGTTGAGGTAAAAAAGTCAGTGTCACGATCGGGATTCGAACCCATGGCCTTCGGCTTGATACGCCACTGCTCTCGAACTTGCGCTATCGTGATCCACACGGCTACGTTCCATCTCAATCGCACTTTTTGAAGTGTCCACAAGTTTTTCAAATCCCCCTTTTTTATCTCAACTGAAATCCTTAATTAATTAAAATTTATTTTAATTTTATGTCATTTTGAAACCGACGAACTATACGCCTACCGAATGCCAAACTTTTTTTTTCAAAATACTTGTTTATTATTTTCATTTAGTTACAGAAATAAATTTTCATCTAGAGAGAAAAGTCTACTTAAAAACTAAACATTTTGTGAAAATTTATTGACACGAACTGGATTTTCTTTTATAAGTTAAAAATTTTCAAGCAGTTTTTAATGTGACTTTGACTATAACCGTGGCGTCTCTCAGTGAGGGGCGGGGAATTCAAAAGGTGAAATGAGACGGAAAGTTAGTGTCCGAGTGGATCGAGGTCACGACAGCTCAAGTGGTAGAGCAGCGTCCTATCAAGCCGAAAGTCATGGGTTCGAATCCCGCTCGTGACACTGACTTTTTTTATCTCAATTAAAAGCTTTAATTAGTGAATTTTTCTATAACTTACTAAAAGACCGACTTTTTACAAAAGCGCGACCAATTTTGTCTTTTATACAATCATCATTGCCTAGAACTTTTCGTTAAAATTCTGGCTTTTTAACAGATCCAAAAGCTTTAACCCGTGTAATATTTATAAATTTGAAGTCCAAATTGTCCAGTAAGCAGTATGTAGGACACCCTGTGAATAGATAACACAAACAGCATTTTTATTATCATTCTTCTGGGGATGGAAACAGCATAAATTATAATCAGCCGGACGTTTCGGAATTTGAAAAAAGTCCATTTATATTCTCGTTCGAACCAACGACAACTTACAGCCGGCATTAGTTCGGTTTTCTAATTATCTCTTGTTTTACCGCTATTTTTAGAAAAAACTGACATCCTGATAATAATCAACATAAAATTTTTTTCGGTAGGAGAATGGGGTAGAGTTTTTCCCTTGATTACAATTGAATCAAATGAACGGCGGCACGTGTTTTCCACATTGTGTTTTGCCTGATTTGAAGTAGCACACAAATGATACGGGTAATCATGAACACAGCCGATTAGACATGCAGATTTACCTAATTGAACGACAAAAACAAAATCCAAAATCATTAAGAATTTCACTGCCGACTACAATAAAAATAAACGTTCGTACTAATTGATTAACATTTTCCCTCAAGTTTTAATAGACAACTGAATTGTGAAATATTTTTGACTAAATTAATTTACTAAATTTTATGATAGTGGGACTGAGCGGTTATGAGAGCGGGCCAAACATCTCAATTTAATTGTTACTGCGCAGATCATCTGAAGGGTGTTCCTGCAACTTCCAATGTCCACTCCCCTCCAAATCCGTGGTCTCTGCAGTGACCCCGAGAATCCCAGAGGGGTGCGCGCCCTTTTAACCGCCCGTTCCAAGATGCTCAATCCACCCCATACACAGAGTTGATCTAGATTACGAGAAATGAAAATGCTACAGATTGCGTATATTCCGGGAATTGTCCTCAAAAATCTTTGCCAACTGGCCAAGCGATTCTGCTATTCTAGCCTAATCATGCTTTTTTTTTCTTTTTCTTTTTTTAATTTAATGGCCTCATGAACTTTGCATATCTAGCCAGACTTTCTGTAATTATTTATTGCGTATTTGTTTTTTGGGAGGAAGGGTATCGTGAAAAAAAGGCCAGAGGCGACGGCGGGAATCGAACTCGCGACCTCGTGGTCTACTAAGCCGAGAGTCTCTCACGCTAACCATTCGGCTACCGCGGCCCCCCTAATCATACTTAACAGTATCAAAGATATAGCTGTTAAAAATATTCATGAGTGAGCCTACAATGACTCAGACTCAACCTCTCAACCTGTTTCGACGCTATTTTGTTTTGTTTTTTATGTAACTAGGCACATGATTTCTGATATTACTGTTTTGTCTCTTTTCTAATTTGAGCATTACATCAGCATGTGGGGTGATGGGTAAATGGACGCCATCATCAATCGTTTATTTCGCGGCAATGCTTACATTTTTATTCTCCAAAATTACGGTACCCAGATAAACAAGACTTTCAAATTTCTGGAGCATAAAGGAAAATAAAGCGGAATTTCTTGAACCAAGGTTGTTTTTAGAAGGAATGACAAGATTGCTGATTAATTCTAGGAAACTCTTATTTATGTACGAATGACCTAGGCACAAAGGAAATTTCGATAATGGAAAAGCAGACAGAGTGGTCAGAACCCATACGTGGGATAGGAACAACAAATGCAGAATCGATCCAAATAAAACAAAATGAGAAATGGATAAACACTAGCGGTGCTAGAAAAAAAAGTAAACTTACAATGAAACAACCCTCACCGACAGTGGCAAACTGACTGTTTCATTTGAGAGGAGATAGAATCGGTGGAATGATTGGACTACGGGTGACTGGCATCTACACAATATGGGCATATACAATGATGATCCCACCTGCACACATTGAGGAGGAGGAAACAGCCAATCATATAATGTTAGAATGGGAAACAACAGCTCAATGAAGGTTTAACCTAGCGTACGAAAAAATTCTGGAGAAATTAAATTGTACCGGCGACAGTCAATGACCTGATATTCTAAGAAGAAGGATTGACTCTATTGCATTGAACTAGAAAACTAAGAAGGTAGAATAATCCAAAAGGCTGTGCCTGGGGAGCACTAAACCCCTTGTGTCCTTATTACCATTGAGAGAGGGATTCGAACCCGCGGCCTTCGGCTCAGTACGCCGCTGCTCTACCACTTGAGTTATCGTGGCATCGATCTGCTACGACACCAACCTCGACATCACCTTTTTGAATTCCTCTCCGTGGCCAATTATCGGCGAGAATCGAATAGATTACACGAAATTTGACAAATGGCAAAAATGAGGGAAATTCGAGGTAAGATGGAAAATTGTTGTACGAGCGGATCGATGTCACGATAGCTCAAGCGGTAGAACAGCGGCGTATTTAGCCAAAGGTCGCGGGTTCGAATCCCGCTCGTGACACTGACTTTTTTATCTCTACTAATACGTTTCATAAAGATTAATTGAAAAAAATTAATTGGTCAATCGGACCACAAACTATAATGGATTTACTATAAGCAAAGTTCACCCTTAGGCCTTAACTGCCCATCCTTGCCTTAGAAAAACAAAAAAAATTAGCAAATTTGCCACAAGGCAATTTAGGGCGAGTACAATTTTCTTCCTTCAATTTTTCATTCCTTTTCTTGCCCAATCTAAAATCTCCAACATTGAACGTTCATGGCAAAATCATGGCACTTCACCCCACCATCGAATCTTACACCGTATCGATTGTTCTATTTGCCAAACATAAAATATTTTTTTCCAGTTTATTACTCTTTTTTTCTAAAAGTTGCATGAGAGCAATGTCAAGTTTGCGATTTGTTTTAGGTTAGGAAGAAATCCCGTGAGTTAAGACTGGATGCAGTTTGTTTTGCTGTTCCTCCTCCTGTATTGGCAACACTGATTTCTTTGTCGTCAATCTAAAGCCTCCATCATAGAGTTCTTCAATAACATGGCATTTCACCTTATGATAAAATCATCCACCGTGTCGATTGTCATATTAGCGAGAAATAAATTATTGTCTTTCCAGTTTATCATTTAAACCTTTCTTGCTAAAGGTTGCATGAGAGCAATGCCAAGTTTGATATTTTTTAGGTTAGGAAACAATCCCATGAGTTTAAAGTTTACGCAGTTTATTTTGCTGTTACTGCTCTTGTATTGGCAACACTGTTATATTTAACGCCTCTCTGAACTCTCTATCAAACTCATGGGATTTTCAACTAATTATTTCACAAAATTGATAGAATTATCTTTATACAGCATTACGCCGTAAAGCGTTAATTCCCTAATAGCATTAAAACCACAGATTGATTTTTGTTAGGTTGCAAATTTTACACCATTCCAGAACAGTGCTTCGGTCGTATATTATATATAAAATAAAGAATCGTTCATTCAGAAAATATAAATCAAAATTAATCTCTTGGAAAACGCGTTTGTGAATAACTGACGACACGTGTTTTCCCATCTGGAGAGTGATTTGGAAAAAGGGTCTGGTTAGGGTTCGTCCAAGGATTTTAATCAGATTTAAAATCCATGTAGTCGCCTTTGGATACGTTTATTATCTATAGTCCCGATGGTGGGCAAACCGTAATAATGCGCATTTATATCCAAGGCGTCCTTACAATTGTAATCCGATGCAAACGATGTTCATTTAAGGAAGGGCCTGGAAACAATGGCCGTAATACCGCATCGATGAGCTCCGGGCCCCGTTCACGATTTTGTTTATGTCCGTTTCAATGTGCGAGTGGGTTAAGTTAACAATCCCATTTGCGTACCGAGACCCGTCCAATTAACCGACCACTTCCGCCCGGGAGATTCGATATCTATAAGCGTCGCCCGCAACTCAGCCAATTACCATATAAACTGGAAAAGCCCGGCTGGAAGAGCGACGGGCGAAAAATCGTCATCCGCGTTTGCAGATAGTAAAGATTAGCCTGTTTTGGGGATTTTTTCCCCAATGCTTGTGAATCGTACGAATTCGCATTCGGCTGAATTATCAGCTCATTTTTACTGGTTGTCTGATCTGGCCTGATCATAGCCTACTCTTTCTGATTACCATTTTATCCAGTCATAATTTCCAATCGTAAAATTGTAAATACAATAAATCCACTATTTTTCGAGGCCTGTTTGACCAATTAATATCATTCAATTAATTAATTTTATGTTGAGATAAGAATTCTGGGTTCGAAGTCACGATAGCTCAAGTGGTAGAGTAGCAGCGTACCAAGCCGAAGGTCGTGGGTTCGAATCCCACTCGTCACACTAACTTTTTTATCTCAAACAATACCTTTCACAAATACTAATTAATTAAAAAATGCTAATTAATCACGAACTATAATGAATCTAACGTTAGAATTGTTACATAAATCATCTTTAGCTTTTATCTTTATGAACAATCATTTTTTATGAGTATCCTCAATTTATTGCAAATATCAGGTAAATATTATTGTTTAACGATCGTGAGATGCGGCCTGGCGTGACGTAGGTTTTAGAAAAACATTTTTTTTTATCGTGCCCACGTTTCGATCTTTACTGAGAACATCTTCAGAGCCTATATTGTTCAAAATTATAGAAATACATGTAACATGTGAACCCACCGCCAGACGGGATTTTTCAATCTCTAAATAATAATAAACATTATTTATTTCAACAATATTAATTGATCAAGCGGACCGCGAAAAATAGTCAAGTTAATTCCAATAATTTGTTTCTTATTTAAAATAAAAATTGATTGCCTTTATTATTTACATTCCGTCATTTTTGCCGAACTTGCATTATGAGAGCAAACCCACATTCCTAAAAATGAATAAATTTTACTTAAATCTTTTCCTTAAATTCAGTATTCCAGTCAAAATGGACAGAACATTTTTTCGATAAAGCGAGTTGATATTACGAGTAGCCTTATTGATCATAAAAATAAAATGTGATTTGGCACAGAATTATGAACGCACAACTTAAAAACCAAACCACTTTTTTAAACTAGACAGTCCTATGATATTGGACATCGAGAGTGAGAGAGAGAGAGAGAGAGAGAGAGAGAGAGAGAGAGAGAGAGAGAG
>CM077114.1:6565951-6578957 GCA_039619505.1 Cimex hemipterus | reverse complement strand
AGAGAGAGAGAGAGAGAGAGAGAGAGAGAGAGAGAGAGAGAGAGAGAGCATTGGGCAGAAAAAGAAAACTTATACACTAAACTTAAAGAAAAGCGTGCGCTTACATCTCCGATCGGTAAGTTTCCTATTGATTAAAGTTTTAAAACAATCTGTCATCTATTGCGTGGAATTGTTAAACTCAAAGGCTAACAGTGTTATATCACTTTTCCTTAGTTTTGTACTTCGGGAAAAGATTTCTTTTTCTTTACGAATGTTTCCCCTATTTGTTTACCGCTACGACTTGGAAATTAATTGCAAACTTTTTCCATTTTATGTAATATATTGTTTTATTTGATTTTATCACATGAGAGGAGTATTGATTAGAAAGATTTATTTTGTATGTTACAATATATATATTAATAAGTTAAGATAAAATTATGTTTGTTGGAGTAATTGACCTAGTGATCTGATAGATTTAGTTTATTTATTGCTTCATTGGCTGATCCTCAAGAGTATCATCTGGGACCTGTAATTTTGGACCTTTATCAATAACATAATTCCTTCCTTCAAATCTTCACCGGTTGGCATAAAATTCAATACCAAATAGCCCATTATTTTCAAAATGACATACATATATTCCCTTATTGGTGTTCCAACAATAAAATGTTGTTTATAATTATTTAGAAATCGTGGGATGCGGTCTGGTGTGAGGTAGGTTTCAGAAAACCATTTTCTTCATCGGGCCAACGTTTCGATCTTTATTGAGATCATCTTCAGGGCCTTGTGTTGTCCGCAATTCAAAACAAAAGTGACGATTATTTGCAGATCGTGAAATGCGGTCTGGTGTGATGTAGGTTTCAGAAAAACATTTTCTTCGTAGTGCCAACGTTTCGAACTTTACAAAGATCATCTTCAGGGCCTTGTGTTGTTCGCATTTCAAGTCAAAAGTTACGATTATTTGCAGATTGTGAGATGCGGTCTGGTGTGATGTAGGTTTCAGAAAAACATTTTCTTCGTAGTGCCAACGTTTCGAACTTTACAGAGAACATCTTCAGGGTCTTGTGTTGCCCGCATTTCAATACAAAAGTTACGATTATTTGCAGATCGTGAGATGCAGTTTGGTGTGATGTAGGTTTTAGGAAAACATTTTTTTCCTCGTGCCAACGTTTCGAACTTTACAGAGATCGTCTTCAGGGTCTTGTGTTGTCCGCATTTCAATACAAAAGTTACGATTATTTGCAGATCGTGGGATGCGGTCGGGATGTAGTTTTCAGAAAAACGTTTTTTTCATCGTGCCACGTTTCGAACTTTATGAATATCATCTTCAGCACCTGGGATTTTCAAATATGTTTACATCCAGCAATTACATTTTGGATGTGGAAACGTGACAATACAGTACGTATATCATCACATTACATTCGATAGGCGTGGTTGTTGAAGACCTTCAACCTGATGATGAGCTAAAAGCTCGAAATCCGGATCGTTGAAAAACAACTTACTGTAAGTAGGAACCTTCTTTTTAATAAGATTGCTTATTTATTATTAACAATATTGCATGGATTTTAAATTAAAATTGCAATCAAAAAGTCCTAATTATCTATGGTACGAATCTCAACATTTATGGAGTTGTTTCGCTTTTTCTGATTTTTTAACTACTTGGCATCAATTGAACGATGGTAACTCCAAAACGCAAAGGTTTTAGACAAATCCTTCGATATCATTGAAAACTAGGTTAAATTTACAATAAGATGTGATCAATACTAAAAGATTAAAGTTAAAGAAGTTATTTGCTTTTGTTAAATATCAACTAGTTACCAGTCATCGTATTTCGTACAGGGCTAAGAATTTGAGAAAATTTGAACCATCACTGACGATCCATCGTGTCGGGTCTAAATTTATTTTATTTGTATTACGGAAACTACTGTTACCATTGGCCACAGTTACTTGAAAATATTAGCCACTCTTTTCCTTTGCATGCCCGGAGAAACGGTCCACTTTTTTTTATCAGAATGTTCATCAGGCTGTGCATGGAAAATGGAACATGAAAATATTTAGGCGTTTTTTTTTTGTTTTTTTTTTAATGTAAATTTGTAAATATTTTGAATTTAAAGACCGTTAGATTATACTCTACGTTCAACAGTTTAGGAGTTATTTACTTTTTTTCTCCATTTTTAAGATTCAACGACCTTCCTTCAAATAAACAATGAAAAAATTAAACCTTTTCGAACAAATGTGCTCATACCATTGAAAAATACTTTAAATTTACAATATTACGTGATCAATATTAAACTAACAAACGATGGAAAACTAACAGCTTTAGTGGCAAAAACTTTGTTTAAAAAAATTTTTTTTTCACTGTTGAAAAATTTATTATGGCGATTCCATTTCCAATTAACAACTATTTCCGAACCTAGAGACAAGCAAATTTCAGAAAACCTACTTCTTCCTTTTTAGAGGTGCAATTGATTTTTAATTATTTTGTTCAAAAATGAACAAATTTTTGAAGGAATGGAAATAAGCGTGGTTGAAGGTGGAAAGAGATAAAACTAAAAATTTTTGAATAAATAAACTAAAATTGTTTTATAGTACAATAATTCTATAATTCTTTAATCAAAATATCAATTATTGCAGTCGTGTGGTGAATTTTTACGGTTTCAAACCCAAATTAAAAACTTTCATAAATTTGTTCGATTTTCATCTTCCGTCAACCTAGGTTTTTACCTGTCCTTCATCAATTTATTCATCTTAGAAAAAAGTAATTACACCACTAGAAAGGATATAAGAGGGAGTACGTTTTTTGAAATTTTCTGAACTCTAGGTTCGAAAATAGTAGTTTAGAATCACCACAATATGTTTGTCCACGTAGATTTTTTTTTTAATTCTGCCTACTAAAACGCTTATTTCACCATCGTTTGTAAGTTTTGTGTTAATTACATCTTATTGGAAATTCACGTAATTTTCAATGGTGTCAACGAATTTGTCCAAAACCTTTCTGTTTTGGAGTTATCACTGTTTATTTGAAGCAAGATCGTGAAATTTTTAAAAATCAGCCAAAAGAGAATGACTCCTAAGCTGTTGAGATTCGGACCATAGTTAATTCGGTCTTTTTGATTGCAATTTAAATTTTGAATCTGCTGGCAAGGTGTGCAACTTTACTAGTTGGGATATATTATTAAAAATAAATAATCAAAGTAAAGGTCACAAATAATTAACTAAACTTTTACGTAAAATGTTTACCATTAGAGATTCCTTGTTATAAAAATATAATGGTATACGAAAATTGAATTCCTCCGGTAGCTATCGTTCAATTTACTGTCATTCCTCTGACAGTAACTTCTTGGGACTCAACATTTTCACCGTGCTCTTTTTTAACCAAACTTTTGATGTCATCCTAATAACAGATGATTGACAGCTGATGATCGATTGTTGACCTGGAATTCACCATCAACAGTCCATAATAGCTTAATGAATAAAAAACGTAAACATCGATGTATTTTTTCTGACGTTTTTTCTCTTACTTGACATACCTCCTCCCTTTGACCTTTAACAAAGACGATCTTTTGACATTCCCAGAATAATGTAAATTATTTTTAAAATCCGTTACAGTTCGTGGTCCGATTAACCAATTTTTTTTCAATTAATTAATATTTATAAAAGATATTGGTTGAGATAAAAAAGTCAGTGTGACGAGCGGGATTCGAACCCACGACCTTCGGCTTGATACGCTACGACTCTGCCACTTCAGCTATCGTGACCTCGTACAAACTTTAATTAATTGAAACATCCTCACGCTCTCTCATTTATTTTTAGGATTTAAGGTTTTCTCTCATAATGCGAGAGCAAAAATGACGGAATGTAAATAATAAAGGCAATTAATTTTTTATTTTAAAGAAAAAGCAAATTAATCGAATGAACTTCGCTATTTTTCGTGGTCCGCTTGATCAATTAATATCATTCAATTAATTAAAGTTTATTATTATTTACAGATTGAAAAATGCAGTCTGACGGTAGGCTCAGATGTTACAGGTATTTGTATAATTTAAACAATATAGGCACTGAAGATGTTCTCAGTAAAGATCGAAACGTGGGCACGATAAAAAAAAATGTTTTTCTAATACCTACGTCACACCAGACCGCATCTCACGGTCGTCACATAATAATTGTTACCTGATATTTGCAATAAAGTGAGGATACTCATAATCAATGACGTACATGATACAAATTTTGTTTTGTCAAATAAGCTGGATAGATTATTCATAAAGATAAAATTTCAAGATGATTTATGTAACAATTCTAACGTTATTTATCCATTAAAGTTCGTGGTCCAATTAATATTTTTCAATTGATTAGTATTTATGAAACGTATTGGTTGGAAGAAAAAGTCAGTGTGACGAGCGGGATTCGAACCCACGACCTTCGGCTCAATAAGATGCTACTCCCACTTGAGCTATCGTGACCTCGTAAAAACCTTAATTAACTGAAACATCCTCACGTTCTCAACTGGTAGAGTAGCGGCGTATTTAGCCGAAGGTCGTGGGTTCGAATCCCGTTCGTCACACTGACTTTTTTAACTGCACCAATACCTTTCATAACTACCTCATTCCACCGCACGCCACCTCAAAACTATATTTATAGTAACGAACTTTCAGGATCAACCGAGCATTCCGACTCCAACCTCTTACAAAGAGGCCAATTCCATGACCTAAGAAAAATTGCTCATTTATTTTTTTTATATACTTTTTTTAAAGGATACATAATTTCACTGTATGAAACCTCACCATAATGTGGTCTTCAAAGAAGTTGTTAAAGTCATTCACACTGACTAAAGAGCCGATGGCAAGGTGATGCCTATTGGTAACAAAAAGAGAAAAAAAAGAATGAACTAAAAAAAAAGGGTCGTTCTTTTTAGATTTTATTTATCAGTATTTTGCAGACTCACCACTAAGTAAGGTCATATATTTATCAAGTTTTTTGTTTTTATTGCCTTTTTAATTTTCATCCCGGTCGTGACACTGACTTTTTTATCTCAACTAAAAAGCCTTATTAGCTGAACGATATTAATTCGTCACGAAAACTAGTGAATTTAAAAAATTAAAAAGTATATCTTCACAAAGCCTCACCGTGGCTATTTCATTTGTCGCCGACAATCTAATAGATTACAGGAAATTTGAAAAATGGCAAAAAGGAGGGTAAATTCAAAAGGTGGGGGTTGTCACGAGAAGTTAGTGTCCGAGCGGATCGAGATCACGATAGATCAAGTGGTAGAGCAGCGGCGTATCAAGCCGAAGGTTGTGGGTTCGAATCCCGCTCCTGACACTGACTTTTTTATTTCAACTAAAAACCTAAATTAACTAATTATTATTAGGAAGGGGGAATCCTTGATTTTATTCAACTTCTAATTTATTTCTACTATTAAAAAGCTGATTTTAACAACTTGTGAAAGATTATTATTCATATATCGTGAGATGTGGTCTGGTGAGATGTGAGTATCAGAAAAACATTTTCTTTATCGTGCCAACGTTTAGGTCTTTATTGAGAACATCTTCTGGGCCTGCGATTTACAAACAAAGTTTACATTTAGAAAATACATATAGAATTTGGAAAAGAGAATTTATACAATGCAATATAAATTCTATATTCTATCAGAGTATTTCTACTTTTACAATTTGAAAGAATATAGAATATATTTTGCATTGTATAAATTCTCTTTTCCAAATTGTGTATGTATTTCATAAATGTAAATTAAGTTTGTAAATCCCAGGCCCTGAAGATGATCTCAATAAAAGATCGAAACGTCGGCACGATAATGAAAATGTTTTTCTGATACCTACATCACACCACACCGCATCTCACGATATCTGAATAATTATCCATTAACGGTCACTAATCTCTACACATTCTTGTGAAAGTCTTTTAGCCATAAAATCGTTTTTGTCACCACATATTTTATCGTTTTTCATACAAAAAATTGGAAATGTTGAAAGATATCTGTTATATCTTATGTCCAGTAAAAAAATGGAAAATTAAGAATGAAACTTAAAAAATATCGAAATGTTTTATTTATATATCCGGTTCTAATTAATACATTCTGAATTCTGAATTTCAAGTGGAAATTTTATTATTTCTTCCTCTAAAGCCTAAATTGGCAGAATAATACAATTAAAAAAATGTACTCAGCTCGGAAGAAGTAACTATTTACACATTGCTAAATATTGACAATACTTTTGTAATTTTGACCCCGTTTCTGATATGAGATTTCTGTGAAATTAACACACAAAAAATAAAGACAATTATATTTCATTCACAGGGTAATTAAAGTTGAAGGAAAAAGACCGAGCGCGAAGCTCGGGAGTGTTAAAGAGATGGTGCCCCGGGGGCTCTTCGCGTTTCAAACCCCTGGCTCCGTTAAGTTTAACTATCCGCGTTTTGATTACCCTTCAGGACTTTTCATTGTCGTTAGAAAAAGGTCCCGTAGGTACGCTGTAAATAAGGGCTTAAAAGCTTACACTAAATATTACTTTATAGTGAAGTTTTAAACCTCTTCAATCACGTCCGACTCAAGGATTTTCATGTTCACGTTAAGTAAAATATGAAAGGGCACAAAGGTCGAAAGAAATGTATTTGACGTTTCATAATATAAGCGTATTAAGGTTTAGGATGTAGGTAGCGTATTGTAGCTGAAGGGGCATTAAAGTGATATAGAGTGCAATATATCATTTAAGTACAACAGTCCGACAAATCTATCTAAGTTATTAACGTTTTTCTTACTTTCAATGTTGGCTTTATTAAACCTAAACAAACACTGAAGAATTAAGAACAGGCAAGACTTTACATGTTTCTTCCGTGTTAATAATCCAACTATTTAATTCTGGGCTTAATTGATTTGATTGATGACGAAAAACCAACGATAATCAACTTTTATAGTGAACCTACCATTTATGAACACAGGGGTTTAAAATAGCATATCTACTTATACAATAAAAATTTGATAATAGAAAATAAAAATCCTACACATAAAGCATTATATGGCAAAATCATTTCATCAGCATTCATTAGACAACAATCTATTTTTCCTATAATTTTAATGGAGCTCTATTTTAACAAATTTTCTTCATTTCACGGATAAACAGAATCATTTTTATTTAGAAATCGAGAGATGCGGTCTGGTGTGATGTAGGTTTCAGAAAAACATTTTCTTTCTAGTGCCAACGTTTCGACCTTTATTGAGATCATCTTCAGGGCCTTGTGCTGTCCGCATTTTTATAATTATTTGCAGATTGTGAGATGCGGTCTGGTGTGATGTAGGTTTCAGAAAAACATTTTCTTCGTCCTGCCAACGTTTCGACCTTTATTGAAATCATCTTCAGGGCCATGTGTTGTCCGCATTTTTATAATTATTTGCAGATTGTGAGATGCGGTCTGGTGTGATGTGTGTTTCAGAAAAACATTTTCTTCGTCCTGCCAACGTTTCGACCTTTATTGAAATCATCTTCAGGTCCTGGGATTTACAAACATTGTTTACATTTAACAATTACATTTTGGATGTGGAAAAGTCACAATATAGATAAAGTACGTATATCATCACATTACATTCGCTAGACGTGGTTGTGGAAGTCTTTCAACCTGATGATGAACTAAAAGCTCGAAATCCGGATCATAGAAAAACAACTTACTGTAAGTAGGAACCATCTTTTTACAAAGATTGATTATTTATTATTAACAATATTGCATGGATTCAAAATTAAAATTGCAATCAAAAAGTCCTAATTATCTATAGTACGAATCTCAACAGTTACGGAGTTATTTCGCTTTTTCTGATTTTAAACATTTAATATTTTTAATTTTTAACTACCTACTGTATATATTTTTTAAATTATATATATACATATATATGATTCTGAAGACTGTATAGTTATTCTGAAATCGTGAGATTCGGTCTGGTGTAATGTAGGTTTCAGAAAAACATTTTCTTTGTCGGGCCCACGTTTCGATCTTTATTGAGATCATCTTCAGGGCTCAAAGTGCTTGTCTTAGGTGTAATTGGGCCATTCACGATATCTGAATAATTATAGATTAACCGTCACTAATCTCTACGCAATATTCCTATTTTTCATTACAATTACTCGAAATTATACACTTCATACTGACATGAGTATTCACAATTAAAAATTTACGGAAGGATCGCTCGATATTTCACCAATGGGTACGTTTCATTCATACCATGTCCACGAAACGATGTACTGGGATATTCCATCGAACAACGTGTATGATGCATAGTCGTACACTTGAGTGGTTAGCGTGAGAGTCTATCGGCACGTAGACCTCGCGGTCGTGGGTTCAATTCCCGCCGTCGCCTCTGGCCGTTTTTTCACGATATCCTTCTCCAAAAACGAATGCGCATAACATTATTATCTGGCATTGACTAATACGAGGAGTACATAAAGCCATTAAAAAAATACACTCTTGGCTATTTACAGTTTTTTAACTGTATACAATACTCGATCTTCAACCAATGGTTACGTCTTATTCGTTCCATATCCATGAAAATCCTGGGATTTGGTATCCAGCGGCATGTTTTGTTGCTCATTCATGCATCACTCTTCCTCATAAATTCAATTTCTCATTATGATTCACATGATACACATTTGACTATTTACAATTAAAAACCTATAAAAGTGTTGTTTCTTTAAATTTCGATGCTGCTGTTTACACATTTTCCCAAACATGCCTGTCCTCCCAACATTTTCTTCAGTTAAGGAATCCAGGTAGGGTGAATGAAACAAAATCAACATTTTTGCCCTTTTCCTGTTCTTCCTCTTTGAAAAACGGTTGCACGTAAATATTCGACTTAAATACTGAATTCCCTCCCCCCCCCAGAATATCCTAAACGGGTTTTTGATGAATGAAATAAACTGAAGGCTGAAAGTAATGAGATTGAAGAAGGTCGTCGTGCCGTATTTTAATCTCGAAGAAGGGCTCTTTACGCCCCATAACGACCCCTTTCCTTGTCGAGAAATTTCTTCACGATAACTTAACCCACGATAAAAATATAACAAAAAGCCGATTTTGTTTGATTTTTTTTATTATAAAGTAGTTTGTAGTTGTTGGCGGGAGGGGCTTTTTTCTTTTAGTAGCGTACCTCCCAATCCGTTTCCATAAATTAAAAATTAGGATTCTTTGCTTGTATGTAAATTAGAAGAGAGAATCTATAGACAATTAAAATTATAAACAATTATATTTATACATTAATTTGGGGTGCTATTACAATTATAATCAAATTCTTAATTATGCATAAATGGTTGGCCAAGAGAACGTTAAACTTAATTGAACAAAGTAAATTAAAATCTAATATACTTAAATTCTAAATAAAGTTTTTTTTTTGCTTATTTATTCAGCTGACGGGTTTCGGTATATCTCAACTCTTCCTGGTTTCAGCTGGTTCAGCTAAAGGTAGCGGTAGATGCGAGGTCTATAACGATCCAGATGGTCGAGGTTCAGGTGATGCCTTCGCCGAGGTTATCAAATTTGCACAACTGGTGTTCACGTCGCGACAATAGTTTAGAGGTTAGGGGAACGAAACGAAAATATGGGTAGGTGCGCACAGTACGAAACTTCTCACAACACTGCCTGCCTCCAAGCGAGGAAAACAGGCCCACTAAATCGTCATTGTTTTCACTGCCAACCGTATTATGGATGTGGGTGGATGTGGATGGATGGATACCAGGGACTGAGCACTGCAGCTGTACAGCTTATTGTACTATACCCTGGCTCCATTTTTGGGGGTGGGCTCACAACACAAAGTGAACTTGCGCCCCCGTTGTACCAATGTTCTTCCATCGAAGGAACTCATTTTTGAAGGGGGTTGGGACCAGGTTCAGGGTCGCTGAGATCCGGTCCCGCCCCTTCCATTGATGAGTGCCGTGTCAATTTCTTTTAATTGCGGCCACCGGTCCCCTTAGGCGTCAGAAAAATTCCAGAGGCGACGGTGGGGATCGAACCCACGACCGCGGGGTCTACTAGCCGAGAGTCTGACGCCTTAACCACTCGGCTACCGCGGCCCCCTGACCGTATTATAGTACCATTTCGATTAATTATAGAAGTTTTTAACAAATGGTGCAACATAAATATCCGAACAAAAAATAAAATAATAATTAAATTCAACTACTTCTATTAAATAAGTACATTTTTTTAAACCTATTTATTCCGGCGCAAACAGTAGTTATAAGAAATTTGATGCATATCTTGTAAAAATTGCCTTGAAATTTAAAATATATAATTTTCTTCCCGAGTATTATAAAACTGTGTATTATTATCGTGAATTGAAAATAATATTAATGGTTGTAATAATAATGATAATTTCTGTGTAGTATTGAGTGTAAAGATAATTTTAAGAGAATATATAAGTCGAGAAGGGAAAAAGGAGACGGAAATGCTTTTTGAAAAGATTAACGATGCATACACGTTTAGTAATTTTCTCTTTGTTTTGAGCGGGGCTTCTTGATATGGCCCATTTCCAGAAAGCTCGCTGTATCATTTTGCGAGCATTGGTTTGTTCAAACGTTTGAAGGGGGGTGCCATAAAGCAGAAGGGAAAACAAGCGAAAGACAAGAGTTTACTTTGTGAGCCGCACTCCTTGCTGGATGATATATTGACGCGACGAATTACGGTTGCTATCAGGCCCAAGTCCCGGCCGGCTCCTTTTAAACCTCTCTAAGCCGGCGTAACTCTTAAGCTCTTCTATTGGCCTATTTGTATTCCAGGATTCATTCGGTTTATTTCTTTTATTATTTTCCACAGGGATCCTCTAGAAGGAAAGAAGGTAGCTTACATTCCGAGCCGCAACGACAATCCTGCATATTCTTCCGTGCTTCTTTTTTCCGTGCGGAAGAGAAATTTTATAACAAAGGACGAGAGCAAATAAAGTTTAGTCATTCAGGCAAAAACATTTAAAAAATCGAATATCTTTTGACTATCTAATCATACAATGTTATACATTTCTATACTTTCTATAATTACTTTTGTTAAGGATATTTTTATGATACTTGCAAAGACACTAAAATTTCTCTAAAGTGAAACTTCCTAAATTCAATAAACAATTATTAT
This sequence comes from Cimex hemipterus, assembly GCA_039619505.1. Classification (NCBI taxonomy): domain Eukaryota; kingdom Metazoa; phylum Arthropoda; class Insecta; order Hemiptera; family Cimicidae; genus Cimex; species Cimex hemipterus. The sequence continues at coordinate 6,567,875 of CM077114.1, read as the reverse complement.
ATCGTCATTATCCTAGTATGATTATTTTTAGTTATATTGATATTGTATAATAAGTCGTTAATACAAAATTACGTATCTTCCAACTTTTCGTTCTTTTTCTTTTTATCTTTCTGTATTAATCTCTTTCTTTTATTTTCCATTTCTCTCTCTCTCTCTCTCTCACTCTCACTCTCACTCTTTCTCTCCTCTCTCTCACGTTTTCTCTATTTTTCTATGGCTCTCTCTAATACTCTTTTTTCTGATTCTCTCTCATCTCTCACTACCTCACCCTTGTCATATCTGTCCTAGTTTCATCTCTTTCTCTCCCTCAATCTGTGTTTTTTCTAGTACTCCTTTCCCCTTTCTGTATATTACCCTGCTCTCTCTCTCTCTCTCTCTCTCTCTCTCTCTCTCTCTCTCTCTCTTTCTCTCTTGCTTCTCTTGCTTTTATATATTTGTCTAAACTCCTACTGACATATTTAATCTCTCTCCTATCTCTCTTTGTCTCTCCACGCACTGTGGCTCCAAAAACAATTAAATTGGAAAGGAACCAAACAATTCGGGCACACAACCATAATTAACAAAATCAGACACCCATTATTAGAGATGGGGACTGACTATATGGTCCCGGAAACAATCTTCACGACCTCCTACAAAGTCTCAACAGACTACAAAGGAGAGGAAGAACACAGGGGAACATCGGACACAATGATATGGTATACGGATGACTCCAAAACAACTGAAGGAACCGGATCAGGAGTTTTCTGTACAATCCCAAAATTTGAGCAATCAAACTCACTAGGGAAGTACACCTCGGTCTTTCAAGCAGAAATACATGCTATCAATGCTTGTGCTCTGGAAAATCTTAAAAGAGGTTACACTGACAAAAAAATCCTCATAAGATCAGACAGCCAAGGAGCTATCAAAGCACTGGCATGTACAAGAATCACATCAAAATTAGTCAGTGAATGCATCCAAAACCTGGGAAAACACAACAAGGTAACGGTATCCTGGGTGCCAGGGCACAGGGGAATTTTGGGTAATGAAGAAGCAGACAGACTGGCCAGAGGAGAATCCGCAAGACCATACATAGGCCCCGAGCCTATCCTTGGGATATCCAAAACAAACGTAGAATCCTCCATCGCAGAATGGATCCAAATAAAACAAAGAGAAAAATGGATAAACGCTAGCAGTGCTAGACACAGTAAACTCATGATAAAACAACCCTCACCAAAACTGGCAAAAACACTGCTTCAACTGGAGAGGGCAAATCTCAGAGGAGTGGTAGGACTACTAACCGGCCACTGGCACCCGAGAAAACATCTACAAAACATGGGCATATACAATACTGATCCAATTTGCAGACTATGTAATGAGGAGGAGGAAACAGCCATTCATATCATCTTCGAATGCGGAGCAACGGCTCAATGGAGATTCAATCTGACGCACAAAGATGACTCAGAGAACCACATTGAAGCAATAACAGTCAATGACTTGATACTTCTCAGAAAAAGGATCGAGTCTATTGACTAAACCAAGGAACTAGGAAGGTACAATAAGCCAGAAGGCTGCAGTGCCTGGGGCACACAAACCCCACCTCCTAGTACCTTTGACACCCTAACCCTAACGCACTGTCGACTCTCTTACTTCCTTTTACCCAATCACTCACTTTCTCACTCTTTATCCTCTTTTTTCTTTATTTGATTATCTATGTATCTAAACATTTATTTAATCTCTAAATATATTTCTCTCTCAATCTCTTCCTTTCTCACTTGCTTTATCACGATCACTCACTGTTTCACTTTCGCTTTCTTTCTTTCCTTTCTTTCACAATCTATAACTTCTTTTTCTTATTTTTAATTATGTTCAATTATCTAGGTACTTGTCGACTTATTTAACCTTTCCTCTCTCTCTCTCTCTCTCTCTCTCTCTCTCTCTCTCTCTC
>CM077114.1:6487921-6500113 GCA_039619505.1 Cimex hemipterus | reverse complement strand
TGTTTTTCTGAAACTTACATCACACAAGACCGCATCTCACGATTTCTAAATAATTCAGAAAAACATCACTGTTCTCCACAAAGGAACAACCGACTACTAAGTCAAGTATTTAAAGACAATCCAAATTCACATAACACCTAAAAGGCAAAAGTTAACAGAAAATTTGGACAATTATTGTAGTAACTTTTAAAAGCGAAATCATTTTGGCCGTCTAAATACATTATATATAAATCTACATAAAAAACCATTGCGACCAATTTTAACATGTATTTGCTTTGTGGTCATAATTGACCATATTAATTTTCCCAATTACTATTTTGTGGTTTTTAAATTTTATTTTTATGTGTTCTGAGGGGAGAAATTAATTTAATTTGTGTGACAAGTGAAGTAGACGAGGGGAATTTGTCTTTGTCTTTTTATTTTATTATCGTCCTTACCAATCCATTAACCGTTCTTTTTATGTAAGATTTTTGATTGAGATGAAAAATAAGAAAAATTAGTGTTACGAGGGGGTTTGAACCCACAACCTTCGGCTAAATACGCCGCTGCTCTACCACTTGAGCTATCGTGATTCGATCTCGTCAGATAGCGCTTAACCTACAACCGATTGAATTTTCCCTATTTAACTTTTAAAAAAGTCCATTGGTCTTGATTGTCAATAAGAGTTTGTAAACATTGACGATCGTTTCGACCTTTAATTGGATCAACTCCATCGCCCGGCCAAGTCGCAAAACATACGTTGAATGGGGAAATACAGTTTAAGATGTAAAACAAGAATATTCGACTAATCGTGCGATTATGGTCCGAATCTCAGTTTCGGAGTTATTTCCTTTTTTTCTGATTCTTTAACATTTCTCGACTTTGCTTCACATAAACAATGATAAATGAAAAATTAAAATATTTGAGAAAAATCCGTTGATTCCATTGAAAATCACGTAAAATTTCCAATTATACGTAACTAACACTAAACTTGTAAACTCTTGTGAAGTAAGTATTTTCGTAGGCAGAACTTTGAGGAATATATATTTTTTTAAGTTGAAAAAATTACTACTGTGATACTCAACTACTATTTCCAAACCTAGAGACCAGCAAATTTCAGAAAAAGAAATGTATTTAATACCCTTGTGTAGATGAAGATATTGATGAAGGAAAATAAAAACCGTGGTTGAAATATTGGTAAGGTGGAATAAAAATAAAAAAAACTTAAAGAAATTTTTAATGAATTTATCAAACGTTTGTTCAATTTTGATTCTAAATGTCTTAAAAGCCTTTTATTCCGGAGAAAATGAGAAAATAAAAAAAATAATCAAAGCTGCAGTTGTGTTGGTAAATAAGTAAACACGCACTATTTCGGTTTGGAACCGCAATTTATAAAAAGTTAAAAAATTCCATTAAAAATTTTTCATTTATTTTTCACCTTACCAATCCTACAACCATTTTTTTTTACGTCATCAATTTTTTCATCTTTGGGAAAAGCAATTGCACAACTAGAAACGATATTGAATGGAGTTTTCTGAAATTTACTTGTCTCTAAGTTTGAAAATAGTAATTCACAGTCACCATAATAAGTTAAAAAGGAGGAAAAATTTCAAAGTTGGGGTTGAGACGGGAAGTTAGTGTCCGAGTGGATCGAGGTTACGCTAACTCAAGTGGTAGAGCACCGCCGTATCTTACCGCAAGTCATGGATTCGAATCCCGCTCATGACACTGAATTCTTATCTCAACTAAAAACTTATATTAATTAAAGGATATTAATGGGTTATGGGGATGTTAATTGAAATTACATCTCAATAGCTGGAAAAAACGCAAAAAACAACACACCTATGAAACGAAAATACAAATTTCTATTCCTCATTGGCCTCACTGCATTTTGAAAAACAACACAACTTTGATTTCGGCAAAACGTTTTGAAAAAAGTTCAAATGCAACTTTCTATAAATGGTTTACATTAACAGAAACATACACAACATTAATTATAGATTCACTGGTTTCGTGGTCCGCTTTACCAATTAATATCTTTCAATTAATTAATTAATTTTAGTTGAGATAAAAAAGTCAGTGTCACGAGCGGCAATTCAAAACGTGGGGTTGAGATGGGAAGTTAGTGTCCCAGTGGCTCGAAGTCACGATAACTCAAGTGGTAGAGCAGTTGCGTATCTAGCCGAAGGTCGTGGGTTCGAATCCCGCTTGTGACACTGACTTTTTGTCTCAACCAAAATCTTTTTCTTTTTTTTTTTTTTTTGCTTTGTTTTGGAACATTTTGCAAGAGTGCAGTCCTATGAAATATCAAATTCCAATTTTTACCATGACTAGAAATTCAGAATAATAAAGGGATAATTTTTTTTTTTTTTTTTTTTTTTTTTTTTTTTTTTTTTTTTTTTTTTGGAGGGGGATCGTGAAAAAAAGCCCGAGGCGACGGCGGGAATCGAACCCAAGACCACGGGGTCTACCAGCCGAGGGTCTCTCACGCTAATCACTCGGCTATCGCGGCCCCCAGCAATAAATGATAAACCAAAATAAGTCCTAAAAATTAAAAATCAACTAAAAACCGTAATTGATTGTAAAAAAGAATTATTTTTCGAAATTCTCGCTACCAAAACGCTTATTTCACGAAAGTTAACAGGTTTACGATTTATCATATTTTACTGGAAATTTAGCCTAGTTTTCAATGGTTACAACGGATCTATCAAAAAAAATTTTGTTCAGGAATTATCATTGTTGAAGCAAGGTCGTGAAAGCTTGAAAATAAAAAAGTGAAAAAAAAAACTCCGAAACTGTTAAGATTAGGACCATAGTTAATTAGGATTTTTTGGTTTTATTTAGAATGTAAAATCTACTGACAAAGTATGTAAAACGAGTAGCCGAACACCCTATATAATGCTTATAAATTCTACATTTCTTACTTCTCGGAATATAAGTTGAAATGTGAATTTTAGCCACAGGACCTCTTTTCAGGAGAATAAAACGGAGAAAAGGTCTATATTCAGAAGGGTTATAATGGGATAACTGGGATTGTCGGCTATTAGAACGCTCGGTAGAAATGTGCATAAAAGTCCACTTAGGATTAGACGGCGGCCGGACCAAATCCAAGCTTAACAAGAACCGAAGAGGGCGGGCACGGGGGGCGTAAATCAAACGGCTCGCCCCTTCGGTAAAAAGTAATAGCGATTTCCACGGATGATAATATATCGGGGTCAGAGGGCCATCTCTCAACCCCGCCCACTGACTATTCACCTTTATTTACTTTTTACTCACTGTCTCCCCTGGGGCGTCCAAGGGTAAAAACCAACGGTAGCAATCAAACGGAAACAACTGTGTCATTGGACAATTTGTCCTAGCCCCACTTTTCCCCTTGGTATCTGATTAAAACGTAGTCCTAAAGACTAAATTGGAAATGTTAACATTAATTAAGGCGGTACTGCGCTAAATTTTATATTTTAACCATGTCACTGCTCGACCTTAATTTATATTAGAAAAACAAATAGAACGGGTTTTAAGTTTATGAAAAATTAATAAAGCGAGACAATAAAAAACAGCTTTGAAACGCAGTAAAAATATCCCCTCCGAGCTTTTAGTGTGGGAAAAAGTTAATCTTGGTAGGAGAACTTTACACCCGGGTTTTCGGTGTGAGTATCTCCGGGTTTTTAAATGAGGATTTGGTGATCCGACCGCCCATAATTTTTTATCTTAAAGCTAAGCCAAAGGCCAATTAGTTCAACAAAGCAGACGTGCGTGTTTGCATAATAAAAAAAAGAGTAAATCTTACGAAATGAACAATAGAAATGCTTAAGGCAAACAACAAGAAAACTACTTTTTATAAAAAATGAATCCTTTTTTATTAGTAGATTTTATTCATTATAACTGATCAATTGACACTATTGATTTTACAATGACTAATTTAGTAAAAAAAAATACACCTTAGTACCATATTTAGAGTCCAATTTATCTACTTGAGTGTAACTTTGGGCAAATGGCATTCAAGCAAGTTCATCACTCAATAAAAAAAACAGGGATTAATGAAACGATTTAATGAAAAACTGGCGAGGAAATGTCAATATTTACACAATATAAACAAAATATAAAAAAAATACGATTCAAAAAATGTGTGGTGATTAGTGACAGTTTGTCGATGAATGTACAGAAATCGTGAGATGCGTTCTGGTTCGATGTAACACAAATTTTGTCACTGTTTACTTTTGACCTGTAATTAAAACAAAAACAAATAAGATAAAATAATAAAACAGAATATTTAATATCTGATAATTAGTGATCGTTAATCGATAATTATTGAGACATCGTGAGATGCGGTCTGGTTTGATGTAGGTTTCGGAAAAACATTTTTTTTTTATCGTGGCAACGTTTCGATATTTATCGAGATCACCTTGCAATTCCCAGGCCTTGAAGATGATTTGAATAAAGATCGAAACGTTGGCACGACAAAGAAAATGTTTTTCTGAAACCTACATCACACCAGACGACCATCTCACGATTTCTGAACAATTATCGATTAAAGATCAGTAATCACCGCAGGTTAAATTTTTTTCTTGAGAATGCGTTTCATTATTCCGTTAAACACAAATTTTGTCATTGTTTACTTTTGACCTGTAATTAGAACAACAATAAATACGATAAAATAATAAAACAAAATATTTAATGTGTGATAATTAGTGATCGTTAATCGATAATTATTGAGATATCGTGAGATGAGGTCTGGTTTGATGTAGGAAAAACATTTTTTTTTTATCGTGCCAACGTTTCGATATTTATTGAAATCATCTTCAGGGCCAGGGATTTACAAACATTGCTTCAATTTAACAAATACGTGTAGGATGTGAAAAAAGTGATTTTTTTCTTGGCCAAAAGTGATTTTACCCAATGCAATATATATTTTTTTTAAATTCAACCAAAGTATTTGTATATGTCGCAACTTAAATTAATTTTTTTCCAAATCCTACAGGTATTTGTTAAATTTAAACAGTGTTTGCAAATCCCAGACCCTGAAGATGATTTCAATAAAAATCGAAACGTTGGCACGATAAAGAAACTTTTTCTGAAGCCTACATCAAACCAGACCGCATTTCACGATGCGATCACTAATTATCGATTAACAATCACTAATTTTCACACATTAAATATTCTGTTTTATTATTTTATCGTATTTATTGTTGTTCTAATTACAGGTCGAAAGTAAACAGTGACAAAATTTGTGTTTAACGGAATAATGAAATGCATTCTCAAGAAAAAAATTTAACGTGCGTTGATTAGCGACCTTTAATCGATAATTGTTCAGAAATCGTGAGATGGTCGTCTGGTGTGATACAGGTTTCAGAAAAACATTTTCTTTTTCGTGCCAACGTTTCGATCTTTATTCAAATCATTTGCAAGGCCTGGGATTTACAAGGTGATCTCAATAAAGATCGAAACGCTGGCACGATAAGGAAAATGCTTTTCTGACTTTACACTAGACCGCATCTCACGATTTCTGAATGATCTTTTATAAAAATTTAAAAATAAAGAATGACGGATAATTTTTTTTAATATATATCAATAATTATACTTGAATATTTTTTTGTCATACGATGCCAATGAACCCGAATTATTTTGTAAATAATTTACTGAACACTTTCTTCGTGTTTATTGGGGAACATTGTTTATGCTGAATAAACATGAAATATGTAAATACCGTATTTTATTTTACTACATATTAATCCAACGTAAATAAATGAAGTTGACATATTTATTTTGGAAACATTTTAGGTCAGTGGAATATTTTGATTAGGGTACGATGTTTTTGCTACATCCGTATATTTTGTACCGTGGGTGTATAAATAAAATTTATCCATTGCTCCCCGGCATTCACGGTTCATAAAATATTTAAATAAGCTAATTTTAATTTTTTTTAAATACGTCGATTCATCTGACCTATATTCTATCTGCACTGATTCAGAGAAAATAATCAAAATTTAATGCAAATATTATTCCAAAGATTTGTTTTTTTCAATAGCCTTGTTAATAACCTCCATATTGAGGCGGTTTTCATTTATTTATCGACGCGTTGTAAGACCTGTTGGCAGAATGAATGGCCCTGGTTATCAGAGATAGCACGGTATTTTGGCAGTATATTGGTCACAAGCCAAGCAGGCCAATCCTATATTCTTCCCCCTACCCTATGCTTAACGGGATGGCGACCGTTTATCAGACATACAGCTGGTTTTTTATTTTGTCCAATTTTTTTGCTAACTCCAGTCAAAATATTTCAATTTTTATATGGATTTCTTTTTCACGATAGTCTGTATTCTCTGTTATGTACCACACCACTTGATTTTACAGTTTATTTTACAGTATTTCGGTGCCGGGGTAGCCTAGTGGTTAAGGCGTCAGACTCTAGGCTAGTAGACCCCGCGGTCGTGGGTTCAATCCCCACCGTCGCCTCTGGAATTTTTCTGACGCCTAAGGGGACCGGTGGCCGCAATGGACACGGCAATTATCAATGGAAGGGGCGGGACCGGATCTCTGTGACCCTGATCTGGTCCCAACCCCCTTCAAAAATGAGTTTCTTCGATGGAAGAACACTGGTACAACGGGGGCTCAAGTTCACTTTGTGTTGTGAGCCCTCCCCCAAAAATGGAGCCAGGGTATAGTACATTAAGCTGAATAGCTGCAGTGCTCAGGAGTGAACTCCTCCAGTCCCTGGTGACCATTGTATCCATCCATCCGTCTGTGCCTTTGCGTTATTGCCGCTCCTAAGCCATATCTGGCTCTTTGCAGCTTCTTGGCTTGCGCTGCTATATAGCTTTTTGAATTATAGACGGAAGCTATGTTCTTTCTTTGTCTGTTAGACGATCGCATCTCTACTCCACCTGGCGAGCTCTTTGTCACAGTTTAGTTTACTGCGTCCGGGATGGGCCTCGCGGAGGCGGCTCGCTCGGGATGTTCAGGTGGAGGAGGTATAGGCTTTTCTGATATTTTATCTGTTGCTGTGTTATTCGGCTGTTTTTATGTCGGCCATCCTTTCTGTCTCATAACGCTTTTCCACATCTTTTGTGTTGCGTTAAATTTCTCTCGTGTGGTGATCGCTGCTGCTATGGCGCCCATAGTCGCCGTCTGCTCATTTATCTCAAAGAGCCAGCGTACACGTGGAACGACGTGTTTTGGACAACTGAGGAGGACATGTTCAACCGTTTCTTCTTCGCCACAGTCGCACAACGGACTAGGTTTAAGTCCGAAGGAATGGAGCTGTATCCATCCATCCATCCAATTAACTCTCTAGATAGAGGACAACCGCCCGGATCCGCTCTAGCCGCGGTTTCGATTTTAGTGGAATCTCTAAACAGCCCCTAGAGGAGTACCATGCCTACGGTAAAAGTAACACAAGGGTCAACCAACGACAAACATTCGCCCCCGTCCACCATTCCTCACGCCTTCGCGTGCAGCGTAGTCATAGCTCCTCGTTGGCAATACCCTCTCGGCTAATCCCATCCGTCCGATTCCCATGAGGTCGGGATGTAACTCGGAGGTCATACGCATGTTCTAAGTTCACGAATGAGACACAGCTAGGGGTTTCACCACTAAGCCACTGCGAGTCCTTACCATTCAGTTCAGCTTGAATTTGGCTTCGAACAATTTTGCCCCGCAGTATAGGCATGCATAATTATGCATCCTCCCCCGTCCGCATTTATATTCGAAATACACATTTAGACAGGATCTGATAACTCACGTGTGCCTCTGCTCCGGCCAGCCCTCAAGCCAGCAACTCCCATAACGCATTTCAAGGTAGGCGTAGTCTCAGCGTCCTCACACGCTTGGTCCATCTAAATGAAAGGAGAGGTTGCTTAAGGTGACCATGCGCATCAGGAAGCACGTGACAGCTTGTTCTTTAGAGAATTCGTCGTGCTCTCAACGCTACAACTTTATGTTGTGCCTGGAAACCCTCTTGCAACCATGAGTCGGGAAAGATCTACTAGAGTCTCTTAGGAGCACGCACTGTCTAGATTCAGGATTTGGATTGGGTATTGTCAGTTCGTTTTTCAACATGTCGTTCGAGAGCTCTATATGTCATAACCTCCTGACGTTTCAGTCGATTCCATGTCAGGCGTTTGTCGGCGTACAGTCCGAGGTAGCGCACCTTGTCCGCAATTGGAAGAAGAATATTACTTAAGAAAACGAGGAGCTTTTTAAGGAGATCGAAGGTAATGTGAGTGGATTTGTCTGTATTAAATTTTATCATTTTTTTATATCAAGTCTCTTGTAGTGTGAGATGTTGGAAGTTTCAAGCGGAAATGACAAGATCGGAGTTTCTAGATAGAATTTCTGTATAGCAATTGCTTGTTACTAAGTTCGAAAACCAGTCTTTAAATTCGACGGCACTCCTGCACTACAAGCTGTCTGTAAGGAGATGGCAAGCGGGTACATATCAAGAAAGTGTGTGATGATAAGTGACCGTCAATCGATAATTATTTAGAAATCGTGAGATGCAGTCTGGTGTGATGTAGGTTTCAGAAAAATGTTTTCTTTTCGTGCCGACGTTGCGATCTTTGTTGAGATCATCTTCAGGGCTCAAAGGTTTTACCTTCTCGTGTGTCTTTTCAGGGCACTCCCTACACGATACGCATGAGGGGTTTGGCCCTGTGTGTATGACCTATGCTTATTCGGGTGAGGACTCGTTTCCACTGCTGGATCTCGGTGCCCATCTATGACCCTCAAGAGATTCTCGGATGACCATTCCCACTGACCCTGCTTCTTTCTTTGATCAAGTTATTACCGCTCTGTGGAAGCACCTGTGCAGGCATTGGCCCAGGAGAAGGTGCTTGTGAGTTAAGTCTATTGAAAAGTAAAATGAACATTTCTTAAAGGGGTTCAATTGTTTAGGGATATTAAAATTGTTCGAATTTATTGTAATTAGAAGCCTTAGGGGTTAAATATTTAATTGAAATTGTTACGGATAAGGAATGGGCGGAATGGGAGTGACCTCTTTTGTCAATGGCGTAATGACATTAACTGAATTCCTCTTTTCCTTTATTTCGTTCTAATTGCCACTATCGCTATTCATGTCTCCGCCGGGCGGCATTCCGATCGTCTTCACTATTTTCCGCCTGTCTCTCTCGGCCGACACGGAAAATAAAGGGCTGTTTCTAATTATTCCGGCCCCGAAAGCGGTTCCATATTTCCATTAGATTAGTCAAATGGGTTTGGATTAACGAGAGGCAAGGCGGAACCGAATCAATCAAACGTGACACGGGATGTCTGCCGATTCACGACGATTGATGGAGGAGACGATTCATCATGAGCGGGCACGTCGAGCAGCCGGTTGGAACCACCTTTCGTTGCATAACGCTTATGAAACATTATTTCGATTAAAAATGTAATTAGACACCTCAAAAACGATTAGTGACTCCATAAACTTTCATTGATGATTAAAAAACTTAAGATACAGTCTATAAACAAATTTTCGATATATCAGCAATTATTTTATTATTGCTAATTTTTCTTGAATCAACGGAAATTTCTACTGATTTCCTCAAACCCTACAAAATTCTCCACTTACTCGTACACGCGAATTTTTCCATAAATCAAAAAGAAGAGAAAATAATTATTCTTTTTCATATAAGTCCGCCACCTGTTCTGGGTAAAATTTTAAAAAAGCTCGTAATGAAAAGAACTCTTTCAATTCTTAAAATATAATCCAAACCATTAATTTTGTTCTCCGCAGACAATTTTGTCCAATTGTTCCATCGCAAAATATATTTCTTCGGCCGTTCGATGGGACAGTACTGTCCTAGAACTTTCTTGATGTCAGCCAAGCTGTTAATGAATTTGGTACCCGGGGTTTGCTGTTCATGCTCGAAGGCATTTTTTCCTCACCTAGTATCTCATACTGCACATTACTTCACCCGGGAAGACGGGTCTCGGAGGATGACCATCCACCTGAGTGACCAGGTTGAACTGGTGCCCCAGCAGTTAACAGCAGTTCAATCAGACTGTCAAGTTACCATACAATTGATCATGTCCCTGATGAAGGTTCATAACCTTAGATTTTAAGAAATGTAACATTTTATTAGTTTATTCTAGTTTTATTGTATTCTATAGATTGTTATTCAGATATCATGAGATGCGGTCTGGTGTGAAGTAGGTTCCAGAAAAACATTTCCTTTATCGGGACACCAGACCGCATCTCACGATATATGAATAATTATCTATTAACGGTCACTAATCTCTACACATTTCTATTGATTTTATTAGTTATATATAAAATGTATTAATTGGATAATGTAATATTCCTAGTAGGTCTTATTTTTTAACAACTTGTAAATCTGACTCTAGTAAACTTTATAACTTTTGACGAGTTAAAGTTTAAAATTAATGTTTATAGTTGAGATAAAAAGTCAAAGGCACGTGCGGGATTCGAACCCACGATTTTCGGATAGGTACGCCGCTGCTCTACCACTTGACGCATAGTGACCTCGATCCGCACGGACACTAACTTCCCATCTCAATCCCATCTTTTGAATTTTTATTTCAACAAAAAACCTTAATTAATTGAACATATCAATTAGTCAAGCAGAACGCAAAAACTAGCAAATTTAATAAGTTAAAATGAAGTATGCCTTTACTGAAGTTCTCCGTGGCCATTTCATTAGTCTCCGAGAATCAAATAAATTACACGACATTTGAAAAATGGCGAAAAGAAGAGAAAATTCAGAACTCTATCTAGCCGAAGGTCCCGGGTTCGAATCCCGCTCATGACGCTGACTATTTTATCTCAGGAAAAACCTTAATTAAACCATCATAACAATGTTACGACACTGCTACACAAATGTATATTTCACATATAACAAGCAACTATTCGGTATAGACATGGGCGGAAATCTAGGCCCCGGAGTAGCAAATACAGCGATGACAGAATTACTAAACACTGTTATTACGCAACGACCTTCCATTTTACACTTGTGCGCAAATCCCATTGATCAAATTCTAACAGCATTACCTCAGACTACATATAAACAACATTTAACAGCTTTCATCCTAGTTTACAATTCACACAAGAAGTTGGAAGATAAAGCAAAACACCGTTCCTAGACCCACTCATAATAAGACAAACCCATGGCACTCTAATTACAGATTGGAAGGAAAAACCAATGAACTTTGATCGCTACTTCAATTATACGTCACACCATCCCATGCAAGCAACATCAAACACGGCTAAAGCTTATTATACAGAATCGTATCTCTAAGTCAGGAATCCTTCACCTAACAAATAACCAAACATACAAACCATAAAGTACAAACATAACAACTACCCTAACTACAGAATAGCGGAAGATCTGAAGGGACATAGTGAGGCCGAGGACATAGGCCTGCTTGGGGACGTGGATGTTGCATTGCACATATGCTCGCACGCACACGCATCAAACAGAAAAGAGAAGTAAAATAAGGTTCAGAAAAGAAGGGGGTAATGGAAAATAAATCGAAGAAAAATGAACAAATAGGGAAACACTAACCCTCACTTGATCTTTGTCTTTCGCCGAAAACGAAAAGAAAACAAAAAACTAACCTACAAACGCACTCAACATAACAATAAACAATTATAACCCAGCACTACACAAAACAAGATCACACTGACTCAAAGACAAAATCATTTATGTTCATTTCATTCGTCCACATATTATCACAAAAGTTACAAATTTTTCTTCTCAGAATTCATGAAAATAGCTTTCAAAAAGCACAAACCAGTACTGAAAAGTTTTTCCAAAGTCAAAGACACATCACCAGCAGCCTACATGATCTAATTTATAAAATTAATTGCATGGACTGTCCAGCTAAGAATATTTTTGAATTGCTTCGCAATATCTTGAAAAATGGAAAAAAACACATTTATGACTGTAAAACATCAAAACCAATTTCATAGTATTGGCCACACACTATTTTGAAAAACACAACTTTGATTTCGACAAACTACAAACCCTAAACACTGGAGAAAAATGAAACAGCAACTTTCAAGAAATGGTTTACATTAACAGAGCCTACGTAGAATTAATTTAAAAAAAGATACATGCAAACTCCGCAGTAGCGACGGAACATTGTAAATAAAGCATATAAACTTTTAAACTTTAATTTTTGTATTTCCCTTTCGTTCGTTATCATTCTTAACAATTATCTTTCTCTCCAATTTTGAATAACCCCGAATCCCAAATC
>CM077114.1:6428620-6449648 GCA_039619505.1 Cimex hemipterus | reverse complement strand
GCGTCAATTTTGTCGCGTCATAAGCGTTTAATCGCTTCGCGTCATAACCGTCAATAGCGTCGCGTCAGAGGCGTCATAAGCGTCAATAGTGTCGCATCATAAGAATCAATCGCGTCGCGACTTTAAAAACACCTGCCCACCAGTTCGTTCTCGCGTATCCTTGGTAAACAGTGCACCTACGCCCGGCCGTGGAAACACACACACGCACGGGCGTGGTAAAAGTTTCCGTTTTAAACTTTCGGACTGACCCCCCAGCCGTAAGACATATCCATGTCAAAAGTATTCAGATTTGAAAAAAATAAAAAATAAAATGAAAATACGTAATCTACGACATACGCAACTAACTCCTTGCGATTTACATAAAAAAAGAGCAGGTGCCTTCAAACAAGTCCTTCCTCGTCCTTTGATAGCTCAGCTTGCACTGGCCGGGCCTGCGGTAGGAGATTAGCTTATCCTTTAAGATAAGCTCCACGTTTTTGAAAATATTGTTATAAACCTTTATTAGGAATTAATTAGTTGAGATAAAAATTCACACGAGCGGGATTCGAACCCACGACCTTCGGCTAAATAAACCGCTACTCAATCACTTGCTCTATCGTGACTTCGATCCTCTCAGACACTAACTTCCCATCAATATCTCAACTAAAACCCTTAATTAATTGAAATATCGGTCGAGCGGACCACGAAAACTAGTGAACCTTATTAGGAACTTGATTAATAAATTATGTTTATTTTTTAATAACATTTATTAGAAATTATTTTTGTCTATGGTTTGATTTATAGTTGTATAAATATCTCGGTCCATTTTAAATAAAAGACGTTTATTTTTGAAGTATATTGTGCCTGTGAATTTTCATCAACATAACTCTCTGTTTTTCTTCCATACTTTAGAAAACATCCGTAATCAACCCAAACCCACTTCCATTCCTTTGCTCAAGAAAACGTAAAGTTTGAACATGTACGTAACTAAAATCAACCATATCCTTAATTTATTAAAATTAATTTATCCAAATTGTACAATAAAACACTACCAAATCTTCTCCGGAAGCCAATTCGTTAAATCTAGCTTTAAAGCCAATTTGTCCTCCAAGCGATTTCTGGTTTTCGGAATAATCTGCTCAGCTTCGGAAAATAAACGTTCAAAGGGAACAGATGTGCCAAAAGGGCAACAAATTGAACAACTCCTGACAGGTTCTGATAGGTCACTTTCGTATCAGAAGTATACGGTTCTCTATACTCAACAGTGGAAATTAGGCAAAACTGAAAAAATTTGTAAAACATCGACAGCCCACCATCGATTGTCAAAAAACAACGACACAGTAATATCGATGTTGAAAACATCGAACATTGGTCGCCTAGCATTGATGTCCTCTAAACATCGATTTTCATCACTACTAGGTGTCTGTTAAAGCATTTAAACCATGCCACTATGTCATTATTCACTGTTTTCGTGGTCCGCTCGACCAATTAATATATAACAATTAATTACGGTTTTTAGTTGAGATGAAAAAAGTTAATGGAACGAGAAGGATTCGAACCCACGACCTTCGTCTAGATACGCCGCTGCTCTACCACCTGAGCTATCGTGACCTCGATCCACTCGGACATCAACTCCCAGGTCATGGGTTCGAATCCCTCTCGTGCCATTAACTTTTTTTCATCTCAACTAAAAACCGTAATTAATTGTCATGTAACTAAGTTTTATTTAATTATAAATTGTTATTCAGATATCGTGAGATGCTGTCTGGTGTGATGTAGGTTTTAGAAAAGCACAAAAAAAGATTGGCACAAGTGCACATAAGACGAATACTTGGAGCCCTGAAGATGATCTCAATAAAGATCGAAACGTCGGCACGACCTCATGATATCTGAATAATTATCGATTAATCTCTGCACATTATAAATTGTTGAAAAAATTGTTCGTAATATGTATCTTTGTTAATTTTACTATGTATAATAAAGATGGGAGGCTAGTGCTCCCGAAATCGATATCAATATAATAAAACGGTATTTTGGCACTGGTTGGAATATTTAAAATTTTTATTCAATTCTTAATGTTTGTGTGTGCTTATACTTACTTAGTATTATGAATGATGGAATATTAACATGGAAAATTAATGGCTTTTCGGAATGGCAACTGGGCCAAACAGATTATTACTACAATGACTGTCTTTGTCCCTGTACGGAAAGGAGGAAAAGGGATGAAATGGCCAGGTCGAGGCATTCTCGTATTCCTTTGATCCGTACCGTTTTCTGTTTGAAAACCGTATGAATATTTGAACGTCTTGATGTGGATTTTATGCCGGCCGGTGATATTTTAGGGTCGCGTATTAATTAAAATAGTATAAATCGTCAATCGGGGCCGCATCGTGCACAAATCATCAGGCCACTCGGTCCGAGTCCACCGAAAGGATCGAGCATTTTCCATTGTCGTATTAATTTGGGCCTGGGCTTAATTGATGAGTCCTCATTTGTCAGGGACAGCTCGCCATGTTAAATGGAATAAAATTGGCATTTTTTGGCGAAGCTTATTTAATTGGTGAAGACAAAAGGCAATGCGTTTGAATCATAAACCCAACAACTTTAGTCAATTTAAAAACACAGGGGCCGAAAACACTAAAAACCATATCAAAAAATTAATGAAAAAAGAACAAATATAATATAAGTATCTACAAAATGGAAACAAAATTTATCCAGTTTTTCTGTTGAAGACCCCAAACTGTATAAAACAATAAAGCATTTCAAAGATCATATACCTCAGATCTTAAATAATCCTTCTTGCCCTAACCCTTATGAATGCGGCATCGACAGAAAAAATAAAATTCTCTTTTATTATGAAAACTGCCTAATACCTATAATAAATAAATATTTACATTCTTATAAACTCATTTGTACAATTCACTTTTAACTGCACAAGTTCATATGGCTTTGTTCTTTTTAATCTTCTGACCATGTTTCGGTTATGTAAGAGTTTGGCCGCTTCCACATTCTCGTTCCGGCCTGGTGTTCAGGGATCTTAAGATCCCAATTTAAGTCCTTATTCCTTATGTATCAAGGTCCATTGGCGTTACGTAAGATACGTAAAATTTTATTTTGGAGCGTTTGTATGATTTTGATATTGCTGCGTTTGGTCCAACCCCATAGTTGAACACCATACGTCCAATAATATTTTATTTTGTGTACCAAGATTGGAGCCACTTCCTATCAGCCGACGTCTTGGCCTTCTTCGTACTGTACCTAAAGCCGTTGCCGGCTCTTAACAGTTTTTAGGCGCTATGTCTAGCTTTTTTATTACAGACGGAAGCGGCTGAAATTGTGGGGTCAGAATGAACGAGCATAACGAGAAAAAAACACATACAAACTACTAAACTACTGTTAATAACTAATTAACTACCTAATTATTGGGTTGTCCGGAAAATAATGCAGGATTTTAAGTTTTCATTTAAAAAAATCTATATAAAATATTCTTGTTTACGTTTACAGGATTACTCATTTGTATGAATGTCAACACTTATTAATCCTCTTCCAAATGATATTGTTTGTTTACCTCTGTAGCATTCCGCTACTTGGAAATAATTCAGTCATCCTTATAATGTCAAAGCGAGAATTTCGTACGATTTTCTTTTACGAGTTTAAACTCGGCCGAAGCGGAGCCCAAACGGCTAGAAACATTAACCAAGTCTGGGGCGAGGGTTGTGTTAATGAGTGCACTGTGCAAAGGTGGTTTAAAAAATTTCGGGAGGGAGATTTCAGCCTTGAAGATGAAGAAGGTCGTGGAAGGCCTTCCTCTCTTAATGATGATGTTCTGCGATCAGTGGTGGAAGAAAACCCCAAAACAACTGTTCGAGAACTTGCAGAGCAACTCAAAGTCAGTAAAACGACCGTCGCTGACCACCTCAAGGCGATTGGAAAAGTGAAAAAACTCGAAAATTGGGTTCCACACTCATTAAACGATCGCCGTAACGTCACAAAAATTATTGGAGCTTGGCTATGAAACTTTGCCTCACCCACCCTACTCTCCGGACCTCTCGCCTACTGACTACCATTTTTTTAGACACCTGGACCACTACTTACAACACATAATATTCAAAAATCAAACGGAACTGGAAAATGCATTTATTGACTTTATCAATTCTAAAAATTCTGAATTCTACTCAGACGGAATTAATAAGTTACCAACACGTTGGGAGAAATGTATTGAGAGTATGGGAAATTATTTTGATTAAAGAACATTGCTTTAAAGTAACTAGTTTCTTTTTTTTTGTTTAATACCAAAATCCTGCATTATTTTCCGGACAACCCAATAACTTACTAACTACTAAAAATACATAAATTAAATTTAAAAAATAATAATAAATGCTCGTTCCTCTCCCCGCACTTGTTCTTGTTTTGTCTTTCTGTTTGTTCTTTTATAACGGTCGCGTCTCAACTCCATCTGCCTAGCTCTTCGTCACAATCAATTTTATAATCAATTGCGTCCGGGATGGGCCTCGCGGAGGCGGCTCGTAGGGATATTCAGATGGAGGGGGTATGGCCTATTACTTTCATTCCTCGATGCACTTCTTGTAAGGTACTTGTATACTTGACTTGTAAGGTCCTATGTATATTCTATCGCTGCTCGGTTATACATTCCAGCCTTTTTTCTTCGATACGGTCTTCCAGTATGTTCCAATTGCTTTGAAGCCCTCGGCGCTAGTTAGTATGTCTTGCAAAGCGCTGATGTTAGCTGGTTCCATGTTCAATTCGAAAAGCAATCCAGTTCTGGGGATGATATACATATCGCAGCTTACGTCCTATCAACCAGTATTGTCGTCTATACATTAAACCTATTTCTGTCTTTTTTCTTCACCCGTTCTTTCCATTTCAGCTTGGCATCTAAGGTCACTCCCAGACATTAACCTGCATTGTTGTATGGCAGGGGTGCTCAAACGGTCGATCGCGAGTGCTTTTTGAGTAGATCTCGAGAAGAACAAAAAACAACGTCATTCTGAATTGTAACTTGATGGCGATATTACGTCGATACAAAGTTTATTATTAAATAGTGGAAAATGAGTGCAGTGAAATCTAAAACGTATCATTTTAATAAGGATTGGGAGGAAGAATTTTTCTTTTGTATGGTGAAAGATAAGTGCATTTGTGTTATTTGTTGTGCGTCAGTTGCAATACCTAAGCGTGGTAACTTAGAGAGGCATCATAAAACGGTTCATAAAAACTATGAAAAGGATTTTCCGCCACAGAGTTAATTAAGAAAACGAAAAGTAAGTGATTTGATATCTCGTTTGAAAAAAGAACAATCCATGTTCACAAGACCAGCCAGCCAATCGAAAGCTGCTACGATCGCGTCATTTAAAATATCTCATATATTGGCGAAACACAAGAAACCATTCGAAGATGGATCGGTGGTGAAGGGAGCATTTATTGAAACGGGTGAGACTTTATTTGGAGATTTTAAAAATAAAACAGAAATCATGTCTGCTATTAGAGAAGTTCAGTTATCTCGTCCGACTGTCACAAGGCGTATTGAAGTCATGAGTCAGGACATCGCAGTTGTATGGTATAGTAGTAATTCCATCGATTGTGAGCTACGGAACATGGTTTTTGTTTGTTAGTTTGTAAAGATTAGATGAACTGATTTATACTGATTTAGCTTGATTTAGCTTGATTTTTTTTTTTTTTTTTTTTTTTGTCCGTTCCTTTATTTTATTACATGCATTTTGGAGGATTTTGTTTGAATGGTTGATAGTCTGTACTAGTGATATCACCGCTGTGCGTTGCAATTTTTATTCCATCTATTTTCAAAAAACCACTGTTATATAACAAGTAAAGCAGGGGGCCCAATATGCTACCTTGTGGCACTCCTGAATTTATTGTTTTTGATTTTGAATTTTGAATACTGATCTTCTTGTTTGACTCTAAACAATCAGTTAGGGAGGAATCAATATCGACAAATTGCTTTGGATTACTCTCACTGTACACTAGCTACCCCTAAAGAGATTAAATTAATACTTTTAAAAAAATTTACTCTAGATGGTAACTTAACACTCATCCTTGTAAAAAAACGTATCGAAAAAACCATTCATTCATCTCATCATAACCAATCACATGCTAATTATACATCATTGAAAACTAGTGAATTTATTCAGTTAAAATACGCTATATCTTCACTAAATTTCTTCATGGACATTTCATTTGTCGCCGAGAATCCAATACGATTTCACGATATTTGAAAAATGGCAAAAAGGAGTGGATCGAAGTCAAGATAGCTGAGTGGTAGAGTAGCGGCGTATCAAGGCGAAGGTCCTGGGTTCGAATCCCGTTCGTGACACTGACTTTTTTCTCAACCAATAACCTTAATTAAATGTAATATATTAATTGGTCAAGCGGACTACGAAATTAGTGAATTTAATGGTTTAAATTTAAGTATACTTCACTAAAGCTCTCCGTGACTATTTCATTTGTCGCCGAGAATCAAATAAATTACACTACATTTCAAAAATGAAAAAAAAAAGAGGGAAAATTAAAAAGGTATGGTTGAGATGGGAAGTTAGTGTCTGAGTGGATCGACGATCTGGAGCTCAAGTGGTAGAGCAGCAGCGTATAAAGCCGAAGGTCGTGGGTTCGAATCTCGCTCGTCACACTGATTTTTTTCTCAACTAAAAACTTTAATTAATTGAAATATATTAATTGATCAAGCTGACAACGAAAACCAGTGAACTTTATTATATTACGCTAAACTTTGAAATAATAATTATTGTAAAGGGATTGGTACATAAAAATTTATTTTTTATGTAAATAATTATGTGAATTAATGGAAAATATTTTTTGCCATCTCTGATAAATAGTTACCATTTACAAATATCCTTAGGGGAGCCAGAAACCCATTTTGCTCTCCTAGTTATGCAAAAATAAAATTCTTTTTTTTTTAGTTATAGAGTTCTAAACGCTTTTAACGAGTCGATCGATAGAGCTGTTTTTAAGTTGTCACTTTTTTTTAATTACAAAAATTATGACAACTTAAAAACACTTCGATCGGTCCGCAAGAGTTCCAATTGTAATGTCTGGAAAAAAACTAGAGCTAAATAAAATAGAAAGTTTTTAGGTGTTTTGTTGATGTCATCAATATTTTTCTCACTTCTAATGATATAAAATCGACCATAAATTGTTCATGTAGGTATGAAAAAGACGAACCCCCCCCCCATGGATGTAATACAATGGTCATTGGTTAAAAATCGGTAGAATTGTCAATTTTTTTAATTTTAACACAGATAATAATTTTTAAACGCAATTTAAATAAAAAATATCCAGTTTTTGGTTGGAATAAAAGTTTGATTTTAAGGATTATACTGGAGAAAAAATAGTTATAATTTTAAAAAGTCCATACAGATTTAAAGCTCTTAAAATGATAAGTCATGAACAAAATTTGGTATCGGAATAAATTAGGACGAGATAATATAAAAAAATCCTTAAATACAATATTTCATAGGAAAAAATAGAGAGGATGGATTTTCCCGGAGCAATGTTTCCCTATTACGTACGGTGTTCCAGTTTAAAAAATTATCACCCCCCCCCTGGATTTTATCCAAATTCAAAGTTATTACAAGCGTTAAAAAACATATTTCTCTTCTTTCGAGTTATCCGAACAATTTGGCACAGATATATTTTAATATATGCGATTGCGGGATTACCGTAGCCTCGGCCGTGAACAACATACGTTGTAACTTCACTAGTTTCGTGGTCCGCTCGCTCAATTAATATCGTACAATTGATTAAGGTTTTTACTTGAGATAAAAAAAGAGTGTCACGAGAGGGATTCGAACCCAGGCCCTTCGGCTTGATACGCCGCTGCTCTACGATCCACTCTGACACAAACTTCCGATCTCAACCCACTTCTTATGATTTATGAGTAACATAATATCAGAATACAAAAAAAGTAAAACAATTGGCAGGAAAACTTTGCCATAAATAATTTTATTCTTCTGAGTCGTCCGCTAGAAACTTCTTTGGACAAAAAAACTAAGAAGGACAAAACGATCCCGGGTTAAACCGACATTCAGCACTCGCTATCAACGCCCATGCTTGACCACTGCAGTGTCTGTGACAACTATTAAATTAAAATTATAACTATTGATTATAAAAAGCCTAAATATTTATTATTTGGGCCAATTTTTGGTTGAATGTTCTAAAAATGTCTATATCAGGTGATGATTTTTTTTTTATAATAAACCATAAGCAATTTGGTAACCATGCCTAATGAAAATTAGTAGGTAGAATTTTGTAGTACTGTTTTTCATTATTAAAACCAATTTTAATTTAAAAAATTGTTGCCTTTAAACATCGTACCATAGCTTAATTTAAATATGTCCCGATCTATATGTATAATGTTATTTTGTTTTCAAGGTCTAACAGTTTTTCAAGTTAGTGCAAAAATTAGCACGAATACTATTTATTTGTATTAAGCAGAAATTGATCGACTTGAACCCAGGACCTTCGGCTTGATACGCCGCCGCTCTACCACTCGATCCACTCGGACACTAACTTCCCATCTGAACCTTTTGAATTTTCCCTCCTTTTTCCTTTGCAACTTTGGTTATAATATTTTCTTAAGAAGAAACAAAGTTGAAATTGGTTGGTTGGGTGTATAAACGTGTTCGGAACACAATACCGCACAAAAAATTATATATCCTGTTCATATTGTACTTGCAAGCCCAAATTTCCTTAAATCCGCCACAAGATGTTTTGTGCTTGTAGTGGCCTCTTGAAACTACCGCTAGATGCCACTACGATCTGTAGAATTGTGTAGAGATTAGTGACCGTTAACGGATAATTATTCAGATATCGTGAGATGCGGTCTGGTGTGATGTAGGTATCAGAAAAACATTTTCTTTATCGTGCCAACGTTTCGATCTTTTATTGAGATCATCTTCAGGGCTCAAAGTGTTTGTCTTCTGTGTAATTGTGCCATGTCGTGTTGAGAGTGCACTCTCTTGCCAATTGTGCCAATCAGAGTAGAGCACTTCCCTATATAAGCAGAGGCACTGCCTTGCTAGAACCAGTCTCGTCCATGCGATGAGGTCTCAACCATCACTAATGGGCAACATAAGCAGACTCGTCCACAGGACGAGTTCTCTCATCGCTAATGGATAACATCAGAAGACTCCTCGTCAATACTTATCAAAAGGATAGTTCCTACTCACAGTAAGTTGTTCTGCAACGATCCGGATTTCGAGCCTCTTAGCTCAACATCAGGTTGAAGGACTTCTACAACCACGTCTCTCGACGTGCATTGCCAATACTTTCAAAACTTGTGAATCATGCCACGTTTCGGTCTCTACCAGAAATTTTCTTCCCCAATAACGCATTCTCTGTCTTATTGTAAGAACAATCGATTGGCATTTTTCTTGCGTAATTTGGGCGGCAGTGAGAAAAATCTCCGATCATAAAATCTCTTCTTCTAAAAATTTGTATACTTTCACCATTGTATTTTTTAAAATATTGCATTATGATAAAAACAGTATTGTTTTTATTTTAAGTATCAGTAATCGTCAAACTAATTTAGTGTAAAATTTTCTAATGGCTATAGCTCAAAATTAACGAACGTTTTTAAATAAATTCCAACGATAATATACATAACAACAAAAAATAGGGCCGTCGGTCGCCGCGAAGGTATGTGTTGGCGCTCATCACTGTAAGGTAAAGGTCAACCTCCAACAGGAATAAAACTGAAATGGAGGGATAGCAAAAAACTGTGGAAAAATCATCCATTGGCTCCTAGGGATGACATGAACAGGATGTTTCTATGTGGGCCCGTACTTCTAAAAGCTATTCTAAACCCTTCTTGTTTAAAAATTTTGCTAACTTTTTCTGATAATTCCCCAATGTATGGCAAACAACGGAAACCTAATGATTCGTTTATAGTGGGGTAACTGAGTCCTATTGTTGTTTCGTTTAAAGTTAATTTTTTTATTCTTTTAACTAGCAACCTATCAATAAATATTTCTTGATACCCGTTGTTTTTTTACTAAGGTTTTAATAATTTTTAATTATTTTTTATAGTTATCAGGTGTTAGCGGAAGTTTCAACATTCGGTCTATGAGCCAAATGAAACCAGCAGCCTTTTGGGACCATGTGTGGGAAGAATCCGCGGGTATCATAGTGTCTGTAGTTGTGGGTTTTCTATATACATCTATTTTTATGAGGCTGTTTATTATGGACAGTTTTAGGTATAAAAAGTTCGTCATTCCGACGAGCCATCACTAAAGGAACACCGTTGACGACGACAAGGACTCGCAGCATTAGCCTGATCACCCCGCCTTCTAAACGACCCACTTGGCCGCGAACGCCAAACGCTGCTCTCGGCTATTGCTGCGCCGCAGTACTTCGGCCTCTGCAGAGTCAACCGACTCACTGCGATCGGACCTCAGCCAACGGACTACTCATGGTCACAGACCAGCACCAACGGCGCCACTCACACGGTCACGGCCTCGATCCGTCGTCACGGCTTCTCTCCAAAACACAACACCGGCCCTTCTCAGGGCCACAAACTCCCAGTCACTGAAGTGCATTTTGAGGAGAGTTGAGAAATTTAACAATACTTGCACTTAAGAATTTAGAAATTACTTTTAATTGCTGAATTCATCCCGTTGGCGTCCATGCCTCTCGATAATGTATATGAATTTAATGTACCAAGTATGATTTTTCATTTTAAAACATTCACACTATTGAATGTAATAGTTAAGAATATGCGTTGTGTTTGTACTTCAGGGAAACTATTCGCAGCGTGCACTCCTTTGACCACCCGGCCTGTTTCCATTGCAAATGCAGAATCAAACCTTCCAATTTAATGAGTGCATCTACCAAATTGTAATGGAAATCATGCCCATGGTAGGCTATATGCAATTAAACGAATTTATGACCGCAGATGCCGTTTCCTATTTGCAACAACGCCAACATTTACCCGATAAAACGGTCAACGTGCAATTACACAACCAGGAAAATTTGAACAGGAATAAACTAAATTTTCAATAGATCTTTTTAATTTTGGCTTGATTGAATAAATTGTTATTAGATTTATTTTGATTGGGCCAATAGCTGGAAAAATTGATATAAAATGAAATAGTTAAAAGGATTGAAAAAAACTGTAATTACTCATCATCAGTCACACTATGATGAAGAGAGTTAATTCATCATCCTCCCTCGGCCATCTACTGCACATTAACTCTTTGGATACTTGCGAAATCATGAACGTTAAACCTCGTCAAACTGAGTATCCGGAACACTGCAAAACCAACCTATAAAACTTTCCTTTACTGTACAAAAATAATTTTTTAAATGTTACGAAAGATTGTTGGTTTATTTTGGATAACATCTAAACTCAGAATTATATATGTGGTGTGAAGTGTCGGTTAGATAATGATCATTTGGAGATCGTAATATTAGGTCTGGTGTGAAGTATGTATTAGAAAAACATTTTCTTTATACGACCAACGTTTCGAGCTTTATTGAGATCATCTTCAGGGCCTATGATTTATTTTTTTCTTGACTGACAGTTTTTTACTATGCTTGAGGACCGGAGCATGAAACTGAACTAAAATAATTCAATAATGATTGCACTCCAAATGAGGATCCTATTGTGAATACTGATGAAGGTTCCGGTTAAAAAATTTTCTGACTGTGCCTAAAGTGGTCAACCCATGATACCGAAAAATAACAATTAATGAGAATAGAAAGGAAAGACTTGATCATTATATTATCAAAGCTATTCTAAAATCATGAGATCCGCCAGGTTTCGACGGTTTCGACTCGTCCTTCGCAAGAGGTGAAGAAGGTGTCTTCAATCCTATTTTGTCGGATGAGAAGGTAATTAATTTACCAGGTGTATGAAACAAAAGCATCATTTTATATACGGTCTTTTTTTATCTTAATGCTCAATACTTACTTGTAGAAGGTTATTTTCTGATGGTTCTCCGAGGTTTTTTGTTAATAATAAGAGTCTAAAAAAAATTCTCCTTAAACTGTCTGCTACTATGTCCAAACTGTACTACCGATTTTTCAGAAAGTGTACCGTTAGATTATTTTATGTACTTTTATGTATAAATGCAATATAGTGAATGTACAAGAGGAGAAGACAAAAAAGCACATAATAACGAAATGTGTGGAGTTAGTGACCGTTAACGGATAATTATTCAGATATCGTGAGATGCGGTCTGGTGTGATGTAGGTACCAGACCGCATCTCACGATATCTGAATAATAATAACGAAAATAGGGGGGGGGCGTCGGTGGCCGCGAGGTTTCGTCTTTGACATGGCGCTCATCACTGTAAGGTCAAGGTCCCGGGTTCGAATCCAGCGGCCCTGCATTCGAACCGGACATACTTACAAATGGGCCTTCAAAAACACCGGCACCCTGAGGGTTTATATGACCTCTGCTGTTGCGAACCCTCGTAAAAAAGCAAAAAAAAATAACGAAATTAAAACAATTTAGTAATAATAATAATAACAAAAATACAAAGCTTGAGGATTGCTGGTACGTTTTAATTTGACTTTAACTAAATGTAAGGAATCGTGAAAAAAATTTATTTCATTGGAATAACGATTCAACAATCTCATTATTATATTCATTGTATTTAGTGGTCTATTGGCAAAATTACTTGTTTCAATTAATTAATCATTTTTATGTAAGGTTTTGGTTAAAATGAAAAAGTTAATGCCACGAGGTAGATTCGAACCCACGACCTTCGCTTAAATACACCTCTGCTCTACTACTTGAGCTATCGTGACTTCGATCCACTCGGACTCCAATTCCCCATCCTAACCTACAACATTTCGAATTTTCCCTCCTTTTTGCCATTTTTCAAATGTCGTGTAATCAGGATTCGATTGTCCACGACATGCGAAGGCAAAAAGAGGGAAACTTCGAAAAGTGGATCGAAGTCACGTTAGCCCAAGTAGTAGAGCAACGGTGTATTTAAGCGAAGGTCGTGGGTTCGAATCCACCTCGTGGCATTAACTATTTCATTTCAACCAAAATGTCACATTAAAAAAATTCAAACTGAGATAATTTAATAGTTTCATTCGGTTCGGTGAATCGTTAGGGAGGGCCGGACTGGCGCGATGGGGACTGTGCTTTGGTTGGGCCACCGGTCCTTCCCCTCCCCCCAGGACCTTTCCGGCCGTACTCATCCGCGACGATCTGGCGATTCCTAAATAGGGTACCCCGCCGTACCTCTGCAAGGCAATGTTTCTTGCACTTAGAAATAGATACACCGCGATTCGTCCGATTTTTACAGACGGGTCCAAGAGCGGCGATGGTGTGACCTGTGACGTGTGAAGCGAGTGAGTCGTGGCGTCTCTCAGTGAGGGAGGGGAATTCAAATGGTGGGGTGAGATGGGAAGCTAGTGTCCGAGTGGGTCGAGATCACGTTAGGTCAAGTAGTAGAGCAGCGGTGTATCTAGGCGAAGGTCGTGGGTTCGAATCCACCTCGTGGCATTAACTATTTCATTTCAACCAAAATGTCACATTAAAAAAATCTCATTATCCTCGGTAAAGGACAATTTTAATCCATATTCTGTAATGCCGGGCAAAGAATAATTTATGGTTCCTTAGTGGTAGCTGAGGCACGCAACGATAAACATAATTTTTGCCCAATCAAAAGCCCCATTTTACAATTTTCAACCGCATATGAAATCAGCAGAAATACGGCAAGAGCTGAGTGCCTCTAGACCAAGCCAATCTTTCCATTAGATCTTCAAGGCCGAATCTGAAAGCAATTATCCTGGTTGCTTTCCTTTGTCCTTTTTCTAAATCGCTAATCTCAAAGAAAGGAGTACATACGACACTTGTATATTCCTGTGTCTACGAACAATTTTAACTGCCGAGTCATTTTTAAAATTTCCTGACAGCTTAGTAATGAAACAAAGATTGCGTAGTAAAGGTAACAATGTAACAGATTATACTCCAGTCTTGGGCAGCTCCAACCTTTTAAAGTTTGATTTAATTGAATATTCTGATGGTTAAAATTGGATTTTATTGTCACTTTTTACTAGGATTTTATAGTGTAAAAATTTCTGTTTTGTGTGTGTTTTTTTATAGGGGGATTTGTTAGCATTCTCTTTTCCCCCTGGGAAAGCTGCTCACGTACGTATCGTAGGCCGGAATCTTTCCTCCCTTCATCGACAATTTAGAATCCTGAGATTCGTGACAGGAAGGAAGCTGTTTGGATCACGTGGCACGGTTTTAACCTTATTTTCGGACCCGCTTCTTCCGAATATCGCCGCGAAATATTTTCCATCTTGTCTAATCACGTCCGGGTTTCGTGACAAATATTAAATAAAAAATTTCAAACTGTTCTGGAAGTTCGAAACTTCGGTTTGGGTCTACACGGTTCCATTTATGTGCTTGCCAGATAAAGGAAAATTGAGAGTGGTTTGTGGGATTGAATTTGGCAATTGTAGGCGTCGGTTATCTTTGCCGAGTTCCTTTGAGGGTATTAACGTTGTGTTCCGTGTATTTTGTTATTAAACCCGTCGCTTTATGTTTTCTACTGGAGTTAATGAGTTTCCTGACGTTTGACGTCGTTTTCGATCTATGTATTAAAGTGTTCCAGTTTTCCAATATACCCCGCGTTTTCCGTCTTGTTTGTTCATAAAGGGAATAATTCTGAATTTTCCCCCCATCGGCATCGTCGTCGATTCTCGACGTGGTGTGAGGAATCATGAATTCGACCGCGGCTTAATTTCAAAAACTTACCTTTTTAACACTCGAGCTTTCGGCTAAGTATAAATTATCATTTAGCCTTTCTATGCACACTTTGGCGCATTTGATCGACTAAAAATCACGAACCGATAACGGACACAAAAGTCAATTTAATTTATAACTGATCATTGAATCAATTATATATATTTTTTATGACGAACTTCTGTCAAACTTATTATTTTTTTGTACTTTGGCATGGGCGAAGAAACTTTCAGAAACGTTATTTTGTAAATTTAATTTTAAATCTTTCAGTGTAGCAAAAAAACAAATACCAATAACCAAATACCACCCATGAGGTTTTTTGAAACCCATGATGACGTTGAGTTCAATCGATGATTTAACGCGTTTAGTTTGACTATCTCACGTTTTTCTGCATCCATTTTTGCAATTATCCTTAATATCTAACGGTTTTGATAAATTTTGCAAATAGAAATTAAGATTTCTGCATGAAAAACAACTTTATTTTCTTAACTGCCCCAACTGCCTCCTCTCGAAAAGTTAAGAGATAATTTTGCTTCCTGTTTGTCTTTTTTCACTCTCTCTCTCTCTCTCCCTCTCTTTCTCCCTTCACATTTTAAGCTAAATGTCCGATCTGACGTCCAATAGACTCCCTTGGTTCCATAAGCACAACGCCAACTGCGGCACTGAAAGAGTCCTTAAAACTCCCACGACTTCATATTTTAATCCAAGGAGAAGCCAGAGCATCAGTCCATAGACTCAACCATTTGCCAAGTTAGGCCATGTAAATTAACAGTAGAAAATTGAGGGAGGAGACAGGCAGATGCCATGAAATGCATGCCAATAGATGCCACTACTCGAAAATATGATTTTACTTAATTATCCTTTTACTTAAGTTACTGATACCAGAATGAGAGTAATGGGCCTAAGGAATACTGCGAAAGCCAACTGTACATTGACGGGACCAAAATCCGGTAGAGGGAGCTCATCGTCCACAAGACAAGAAGATCTTTAGCGTCCGCACCAAGCCTGTTCAGCCTTATCGGACGTTTTGATTCTCAAGATGGGAGCTGATGCACTTCCGGATGCGACGGGGATGTGTTACCGCAGCAGCATTGGTGTAGAGTCGCCCCTGCCCCTAAGGGCCAAAGACAACTTCGCTCCCCGCTTGCCCACTCCGAATGGACAGGCCGGCATTAAGTATCTGGTCTTATGCCGCACGCAAAGGGCTGACAGGCCGAAATACGCCAGCCTGCTCTCCCGGGTATTCCCCACATAGAGAAGGCGACTCCCTGAGTGTCGGGGCTTCTCCAGCGTAGAAACTATCGGATCCGCTCCGGCCGCGGTTATTTTTTAAAGTGGAATTGCTAACCACCCCCTAGATGAGCAGTTCCTACGGTCAAAGGTCTCTTGTCGAGCTGAGCTGTCATGCGCGTTTGAGGGACGCCATAGGTACCATCCTTCGCTTCCCCAAAGGCACCACGCCGGTCATATGCACAACAATGCAAAGCATACTCGAGTCAGAGCAGCCGATTCACTATCCGTTCCCATTCTCTGGGTTCTCTCAATGCGTGAGATTCGAGGGACTACTTAGCGTAATCATCGCGTCCCCAACGCCTGCACGCTGTCGTCCGGTAACGTACGGAAGCTGCAGTCTTTAGAATGAACCCAAAGATCGAACTAGGCAAATATGCTACAATTTTCCATACTGAAATCACAGCGATTGAACAATGCGCCAGAGAAATAAACCGAAGGCAAAGTGTATTTGGAACTGCATGGAGGCCCTCACGGAAGTAATGACCTGACCGTGGCATGAGTCCCTGGATATTCGGGACATTGAGGCAAAAAAAGATTGACATGTTGGCCAAAAAGGGGTCCAACATGGACTATTTGTGTCCTGAACCCTACTGTGGCTTAGCAGCCTGCCGTTGTAGAGGATACCACTTAAAATGGATCCTTAATGAGTCCAAAACTTAGTGGAATAATACCTCAGGTATGAGGCACGCGAAAAGATTCATAAAAGGACCATCCTCAAAACTTGCAAAAGAATCCTTGAAAGCAACCGCAACCGAATCAGGACTCTGGTTGGACTCATGATAGGGCACTGCCACGTAAGAAGGCACATGCACCGGATAAGATTACGCACAGAAGAGACACTGTGCAGATATTGTCAGAAACAAGGAGACTCCCAGAACACATTCGTACATGTAGGTGCAGGTTCTTGCAACTAGGACAAGAAAAACGACAGGCAAGATCCTACACTAAATAGCCGCTGGAAAAGCTGTGGAGGCCGATCAATAAGCTGAAGCTGGCCAGTGGGTTATAAATAGCAGGGGAGCACCTAGATCTATTCAGGTCGGGGTGCAGTAGCCCTTGTTGCCGCATCTTTTTTCCCACCCCTATACCTAATAGGCTGCCTCAAAAAAACGACTCTCCTGAAAGGAGCGTTTTTAATATCTAGGAGTATTTTTCTCAACAAATACCAATTAGCATCAAACTTTAGATTATTTCTGAAAAGTGATCTATCTAGTTTTTATTTTAATATATTTCTTTATATACTTTTGAAATCTGAAAACAAACCGACATTTTATTTCATCAAAACAGCCAAAAATTATTCAAATATGTAACCACAAGCAAAAACGGCCAAATAGGTTTTTATTTTCCAATCTAAAAAATGTAAAAATAAGTGTAAAAAATCAGAAATTTAAACTAAAATATAAAATAGTTAATGTAAACCGTTTTCAAGTCCTTGCCTTTTAATATGTAAATAATATCTCAGGCTTTTAAATTTGTCTATTAATATGGTCAATCATGGATCCATCAATATGGAGTTTGCCATATCAAAAGCTTGCTACAAAAAATGCTGTCTATTCTACTGTTCCGACAATAAAAAAAAGTTTGGGGCTTCGGTGGCCGCAACGGTTCAGGCGTTGTCACGGCACTCATCACTGCAAGGTGAAGGTCCTGAGTTCGAAACCAGCGGCCGTGCATTCGAACCCGACATAAATGGGCTTTTTTGCCAAAGCACCGGTACACTGAGGGTTTATACGACCTCTGTTGATGCGAACCCTTGTAAAAAAAATATATGTATATATACATCAAAACTTAGAAAACGCTGTGGCTTAACAAAATTTGTTTATGATTTTTTTTATGTTTATACTACTCATGGTTTTAAGAATGGTTTTTTAAACTGCTATGTATCATTATAATTAAGAATATTGCATTAAAAAAAGACGGAAATAGGCTTGGTAATTTATACCATTCCGGAGTTATGGGGAGTTATGAGCAGTTAAAAAAGCAACCCCGGAAAACACCGGAAAGATGCGCCTCGGTGTTCTCCAATGAAAATGTAATCATTAAAATGTACGAACAAAACTGGAACAGTAGCAATCCTTCTTATCGCCTCTATAAATATTTTTACAGAAAAAAAAATCCAAACATATAGATAATGTAAATTTGCTTCAATATGATCGTGATATGAGGGAAAATAGTAAAGGAGGCCCTGGCTTGCTTCCAGAAAGACTGATCCCCTTCCAATTATTTAGCACCCCCTTAGTGTCAGGGGCACCCTGACCACCCCACTAACCCTTAATCTGGACCATTTATATTGGGGCTTCACACGCCAAAACTTTATCTACTGGCTCATCCTTTATATTGGCTGGGTTAGATTCCCCATATCCGGCCCTTTTATAATAAAGTAAACATTGAATTTTTTTTCCGTCTAGTCTGTTTGTTTCAACCGTTTCGAGTCGGTTTTCGACAAAGGCACTTTTTCTATGTGGGTAAATTCAATTTGGAAATAACTACGAACAATGCCTTTTCCAACTTAACTAAAACTCCAAGTTTTGTGAGACAAGAAAGAAAATTAAATCATTTCGCGCCGGGAAATTCGACAGAGAAAGTTACTCCAACTCTTTAACTTAATCACATGGATTATTCCAATACTGTCACAGGAAGCTTGATAATAAAACAAAATATGGTTAATATTAAAAAACCGTTTTTTGTTTTTTTTTACAAAACTATAAAACAAAATACAAAAAAAAGGAAATGGTTAGATTTTACACTAAATAGACTCAATAAGGCTAAAAAAGTTAATAGATTCTTAAAATTAGGCACTTGATATATTATGTACGTATCGGTAAGAAAAAAAAAGCCGTCGGAACGTAATTGGTTATTTGGAAGTAAAAACGTTCGACAAAAACTTGCCACGTAGACTGCCAAGTTTGACAGTTATTGGATCACGTTGAAATTCGTTTCGGATGAACTTGAACCTGTATGATTTTAAGTGCGTAGGGTGAAAGTTGCAAAATTCAAACATCTGTTTTGACGGGTTCACGGAAAAGCGGGCGGAGGAAAAGGTGTTTAACTTGTTCGCGGTCGGAACGTTCGGGAAATTTGAGAATTTGTATAGCCAAAAGCCCCGACCCGAGTTTCATCCCTTTATGTCTAATTGCAACATAGTGTCTTTACCACAAGAATATTAAAAAAAAAATTAAAAACCGAGCTATTCCGAAATTGTTTAAACATTTTTTACTTTTGAGATCGGAGAGTGCTGATGTGTTCATAAAAAGTGCTCAAATAAAAGCTGACCTTATGACATAATTCTAAAATCTGAACAAATCGTTGATTCAAAGTAAAAAATTTTTTCCGAGACCAGGCCGGCGTACCGCAAGGGCTCATTATGATCCATTCACATTCTTTCCGGACTCATGGTCTGGCTGACGTGAGGATCTTTAACGTCCGTACCTAAGCAATCAACCTCTTACCGGACAGTCCGATTCTCAAAATGGGAGCTGACGCCTTAGCGACGATGTAGAGGTTTCACACCCCGAAGGGCTGCTACCGCCACGCTCACATATCGTCAGAATGGTTAATGCCGCACGCAAGGCAGGCTGAATGAAATACATCGGCCCGCTCACCAGCTTACTCACTTAGATAGAGAAAGCGACTCTATCTCTCTGAGTATAGAGGCTCCCATAGCGTAGAAACTTCCCGGAACGCCCCGGCAACGTTTTCGGATTTAAGTGAGATTGCTACCCACCTAGGTGTGAACTGTCTACGGCCAAAAGACTCGCACCGCGCTAAGCCTACACCTGCCACACGCAGCCAACCGTTTCGCTTCTCCAAGGATACCACGCCGGTCATACGCATAGCCGTGCAAAGCGATCTCGGGCACCGCCGATTCACTATCCGCACCTAGCGCTCGTCCACGCAATCGAGGGGACAAGGCATGATCATTACATCTTCAACACTTACATGCTGACACTCGACCAGCGCCCCCACGATCGGGACACGCTGGTCATGCGCAACTCACGAAAGTCACCTAAGTTCCCGCCATGGGCATCACCACGGCCAACCACGAATCCAACCTCACTTGTGACAGGGCCGAATTTTGGAAACATCTAGTCACCCCGTGGTACATATGGCCATACACACTCCTCCATCTATACAGATAGGATCTTGTGCACAGGCCCCTCCGTTCCTCTGATCACTCGCCGCGAGTACAGCTTGTGCTTTAGAGAGGTCGCCACGTTCTCAGGGCTGCACCTTTATTTTGTGCCCGGATGATCCATTCACAACCTACGGGAACGAAACTGTAGTTTTACCTCCCAACATCTGTCCTACCCAAGCCACTAAAAAACGGATTGCCGCCAGATCTACCCACCATAGAAAAACATGAAACTAATTCTATAAAAAATGCACCCAACAGCCAGCATCAAACTATTCTCAACGAATAGGCAAACACTGGCAAAGCACTTGGGAAAATAGTATCAAGGGCAGGCTTACGTACGAGTTCGTTTCCATCATTATTTAAAAATTATGCTGGGTTTAATTTTTGATAGCTGCAGACGGATTTCCAGTTAAGCATCTACAATATTTACCTATGGTGGCTATGCAGATAGAAAATCAGGATGCAGCTTCACAGCTTCAAACTTTGTACCATAACTTTTCATTTTTTGATTGATTTAAAATCCGATTTCACCGTTGTTTTCAGAGTAAAAAATCCTTTAAAATTAAGTGTCAGGATGTATAAGGTCGTATGTGAAATTTTGAAGTTGAATTGGGCCTGAGGTACCTTGTATAATTTCTAATTTTGTATAATAATTTTCTCCAAGAAAAAGAAGAAAATTTGAAACAAGACTAAAAATATCTATATTATATTACTACAATAGTATTTTTTGATAGCTTCATTGGGTCAGGAGAACCTTTTTTCAGTCAAATTAAATCTTTTTTCAAACAAATGAAACTTATTTTTTTGGCAATCAAATGAAACTATTTTCTCAAGTAAACGAAACCTTTTTTTCAACCAAATGAAA
>CM077114.1:6379981-6423620 GCA_039619505.1 Cimex hemipterus | reverse complement strand
TCTCTCTCTCTCTCTCTCTCTCTCTCTCTCTCTCTCTCTCTGTCAAATGCATACACTCAATAACTTGTGATAACTTATTTTAATTTTTTTTTAAAACTCAGGGCAAAAACAACAATCGACTTAATTGTACCTTGTCAGGTTAACACGGTTTGTGTTCAAAGGTGGATTAAACATCTGACGAATCCAGATCAACTCTTCGATTAAGATAGAAGTCGGTTTATTTTACGTGCTAAAATATGTTATTGAATTAAACATAATTATTGCATTATTTAACACCGTACCTTTATATTGAACAGTAGTAAAATAACCTGTACATGCATACATAGAAATACAAACTATTGTTCAGCGTTTTGAATTTTTGAAAATATTTCTCCCTTGAAAATAATACACTTTTCACGTTATTTAAAATTGATGGGGCTCGTAAATTTGTAAACGTCACACTTGTTTCGGTCGAATGGACAATTTTGTACAGGGTCGCGCTCATGCTTTCACGCAAGCGTGTAATTATTCCCGTAATTAACCAACGTGTAGAGTCTTCCTACGGGTTGATTTTCATTTATAATTTAATGTACCTTATACACCATTTTGTCAGAGTGTTAGGGGAATCTGACGCTGATTAAAACATATTTTCGACATTAGGGACGCCTCGGTTTTATATTATCAGCTTGAACATTATCGAAAATGTGTAGCGATTAGTGACCGTTAATCGATAATTATTCAGGTATCGTGAAAAGCTATCTGGTGTGATGTAGGTTTCAGAAAAACATTTTCTTTATCGTGCCCATGTTTCGATCTTTATTGAGATCATCTTCAGGATTTGGGATTTACAAACATTTTCCACATCCTACATGTTTTTGTTAAATGTAAACGACGTTTGTAAATCCCGCGTTTCTGAAGATGATCTCAATAAAGTTCGAAACGTTCACACGATAAAGAAAATGTTTTTCTGAAAAGTACATCGCGCCAGACCGCATCTCACGATTTCTGAATAATTATCTACGATCCATTACAGTTCGTGGTCCGATTGAGTGATTAAAATTTTTCAATTAATTAATATTTATGAAAGGTATTGGTTGAAAAAAAGTCAGCGCCACGAGTGGGATTCGAACTCACGACAGCTAAATACGCCGCTACTCTGAAAAGTGATTGAGCAGCGGCGTATTGAGCCGATGATCGTGGGTTCGAATCCCGCTCGTCACGCTGAATGTTTTAATTCAACCAATATTTTTCATAAATATTAATTAATTGAAACATCTCTAATGTTATGCTTAATAAATTATATATAATTTTTTCTGGTATAAAAGTTTTTCTAATTTGGTTTATTTTGACTTTTGAAAAGTTCAAAAATTCAGTAAACCTATTCTTGTCCAAAACGAAATTCCAGCGAGTATAGAAGCGGAAACGGGGCTAATAAGATAACACGGCACTTCCTCTACAAAGGCCTACTTTAAATTATTCAAATGAAGTCTTCCCTTTAATTAAAGCGCGTTGAGCGGGAGGGATAAGGACTAAGTAGTCGGCGACTTAACAATTTTGCTTTAACTGCAAATTTTATCGTCCACAGTTCAGGGAAAGGATTCGTTAAGGGGAGAATTTCAAGAACGAGGTATAAATTGTTTTTAAGCCGTGTTTGAAGGAGTTTTCAAATGAGAGTTGATCTCCTTTTTCCACGGGCGTCACACTTAAATTGAAACGAACTTATGCCGTTTGTCTGCTGGCTCAGCCATCTTGACTTAATACTCATTTACAACAAAATAGGCTTATTAAGCAAAGTAGTTTCTTAGACGAAATATATTCCTAGGGATAAACGGGCCAAACTGCACCCTAGAAAAGCCTCTTCGACCAACCCCCAACAATTTTCCAGGAAAAAGACCATGACGTAACAACTCTGTGTACGTTAGTTATTAAAGAAAAGTTAGAAAAGTGCACAGATAAAAGAAGTGATAATATAATGAATTTATTTCAAAGTATTTTTTCAATCTGTTTACTGTCCCTCATTGGAAATCTGACAGAGGATATTTCCACCAAATTTCATGAAGATTGAAGCATATTTATTCAGATATCGTGAGATGCGGTCTGGTGTGATGTAGGTATCAGAAAAACATTTTCTTTATCGTGCCAACGTTTCGATCTTTTATTGAGATCATCTTCAGGGCCTGGGATTTACAAACATAATTTACATTTAGAAAAAATTATGTTTGTAAATCTCAGGCCCTGAAGATGATCTCAATAAAAGATCGAAACGTTGGCACGATAAAGAAAATGGTTTTCTGATACCTACATCATACCAGACCGCATCTCACGATATCTGAATAATTATCCGTTAACGGCCACTAATCTCTACACATTGAAGCATATCTATATTCTCAGATAGCATAAAGGCACGAAATGTATATGCTTTCAGCTCCAAATTTGTATCTAGTGTCTAAATATCCTACCGAATCTGGTACCAGAACCACAACGGAATGTGTCCTTAAGTTAGAAATTGAAAACCGGACTGAGAAATAAAAACTGAAGCACTGAGAAAAAGCACCATGTATGAGGCAACTAATAAATATATCAAAACGGAAGGTAAAAGACTCCTCCCTCCCAGCAGGCAGAATTTGAGGCAAATCACCGGCCACTGCAGCATGTGGATAGATTGATTGATTGAATGATAGAAAAAAGAAAGAAAAGAGAGAAAGATAAAGAAACAGAGCGCCTTTCATATTTGACAGACAAATCAACGTCTATTATTCCTTCCTCTCAATAAAAACTGGTCAGATTTCTCCAAAAGATATTCATTACAAATCCAAAATAGTAATTCATAATGAAATGAAGAAAAAATTAAGATAAATCGAATAAAACCACCGAAGTTGCCTCGATTTCACTCGAAAATCATTAATCGGATATATCTCCGCCAATTTCTGACCAAATTCATCGTAACCCATCCCGATTTGCACAAACTAAAATCTAGTTTTAAAAACTGCAGACAATGATTAGAAAAAGTAGAGATATATAGGTAAATGTATAAATAGTCAGATAGAAAGGCGAAGCGGGTGTGAAAGAGATAAATGGAGCGTGGTATTATTAAAATATAATATTGCGTATTGGAAAATAAAGGAGGAAGTAAGATTTACGGACGGTATAAAATAATTGCGATAGATTAGATACATAAGCAGATAGGAAAGACCAGTGTGTTTACACAATTGATTATGATCAATGTGTTTTTTTTTTTTTAATATTTACTTTTCGAATTTTTTTTAAACATTTGTTATTTGTGATTGTAACAAAAATCGAGGGGTTTTGAAATCTGCTAAATGCCTCGGATGTTCATTCGCTGGAACCGTTCGAGATGAAAGGAAGAAATGACGATTTTTATTGTCCTTGGTCGTGGAAAAGAATACCACCAGTTAGAAACTTCAAACGGACCCGCTTCTCAATCCACTGGTCTTTACAGGCGAAAAAAAGGAATTTTCTTAATCCTGTGAGGTGAAAATGCCCTTTGGGATTGGGCGTTTCAACCCGTTCAGAAAAGTTTTAGTGTTACAACCATTGAAATATTTACGTTTGTCACTTGAAAAGAAAGAAAACTTATAAACCGCAAGAATACAGTTTCTCGACATAATTTTACAATATTTGTTCTTTCGTTAATAACAAACAAACATATTGAATTATGGTTTATTTTTGCACATTTTCTATTTACACAGATTAAAAATTTTGGCAATTACATGATTTCAAATCAAACTTCATATGATTATCATCGCATATAGGCCTGTTAGTTCATTTCACATTGTCAGCGTGCCAACGAACATAAACTGAAGATGGCAAAATGCCGAAACTGTTTAACCAATATTCAGAGCTAAATTAGATATCAACGATGTAGGATAAAAACAATTCAAATAAAATTTGCCAATACATGTTTTTTTTTAAAGTTCGTTAAACACAGGTTTGCATATAAATATGAGACAGAAAATGAGAGAGAGAGAGAGAGAGAGAGAGAGAGAGAAATGGGATTGATTATTAAAATTATCGAAATTGACGATGTAAGAGTCAATTAATCGGTAAAATGACTTATTCTGCAGACAAAGTTTTGCCGAATCGATTTTTCTCTTTGGCGTTTAAACATGGATTTCCTGGGAGATTTTACTTTTTTTAATGAACAGAATTCTTCTCGGTAGCATGATGTCAAGGTCTGATATCGCCAATTCTGTTCAGGTTACGGGGTGAAAAGCCGTCCATACTGATTTAATCTGTTTCCAGCAGTGCTTTTAGAAATTTGGACACCTTGAACTTCCTGGATCTGACGAATTGCGTAATTGTAATGTGCATGTTTGGCAAAATTCTCAAAATCAATAAACGGTCATCTTGTGGTTCCGTTATCCTAGAGCTTCCAGGACCGCGCCTAGTATAGTAAGACCCAGTTTGTCAAAAAGGTCTAACGACTTCTCGCAGTTTTTGTAAGGAACTCTGATAGCGATAAACGCAAACCTGATGAAATACCCATCATCAATAAGTGCCACGTCACGAACAAAATCCTCAGCACTAAATTGCATATTTAGGTATAAAAATTGGAATTAAGAAGACAAAGATGAAAACTAAACAATTTATTGGCTCAGAATTCAAATGAGATGGAAAAAACATTTTAAACTTTGGAAATGTTTTTAGCCTTGTTTTGGGTTAAAGATTACGTGTGCCTACCTCAAATTGATATTCCTCATTTGAAACATAGCATAAATAAATGTTTATTAGTAAACACGATGAGAAAAATGAAGGGCAGAATTTTCTTTTATCAAGAATGCAAAAAAAATATATACATATGTCACTTAACCGTGGATAAATGAAATTTAAAATTCCTTCTTTAAAGCTTAGGCCCAACAAGTTAGTTTTACTTGTCCCAGAGGTATTTTTAAAGAATGAATTTTATAGTTTATTTTTTTATGGTATTATTATTTAATAAAATATAAATTCTTTCTAGAAATAAAATAATATTTACTGATTTTCTTTAATTAAACTCAAAACAAAATACACCTTTTTTTATAAAATAAAATAAATTATATTTCTCTTGATCCTTAATAAACTCGAAAATAAAATACACTTTTTTTTATAAAATGAAATAAATTGAAATTAACAAATAAATTTAATAGACAATGACTCAATGGATATACGGACTAAAGGAAAATGATCTTAATAAAATACCTTATACTTTTTTTAACCAGGTTGATACTGCTCGGGTTCAGGAGAGAGAGTTTTTTTCTGTCCCCTTGAGCTCCTCTATCTTTATATTTCATTTTGTTTACATTAGTACCAACCTTTTTCTATTTCTTATTAATTCATTTATTATTTTTCTTAATTTTATTTTACATTATTGATTTAATTTTTATTACTTTTATCTAATTTAATTTTATTTATTTATTTTTTGGGACATCTGTTTGTAAGAGATGTCACACATATTTATACATATTGTACTAATATATACTATATTTGAAATTAATATATTTATATTTTAATATATGCTATAGTAATATATAATTATACTATTTGTAATTGTATATTATTTTTTCTAATATATAAATACATACAATAGATTATTTTGTGTTTTGGTCAAAGTATAGTAATTCTGTTGAATAGATTAAACCCGCACGACTCACGAGTGTTGCGGAAGTGTTGGTTTATACTCCGGTATTTCTTCGAAAAAAGTGTATACTATAGTTTATATATTTCCCTTCCAGTGAAATTCAGACTGTTTCACTCAGTTTGCCGCTCTATGTTACGCCTCACAAGTCTGGTGCTTTGAAAAATTTGAACAACTTGAATAAATTCAACGTTTTTACATTAAAAAGTTATTTGCCCTTCCCCAAAACCACCCCGAATTTGATGATTTATTTAGAGACTAAAGTTGACCCGTTATTTTTATATACCT
Organism: Cimex hemipterus; assembly: GCA_039619505.1. Classification (NCBI taxonomy): domain Eukaryota; kingdom Metazoa; phylum Arthropoda; class Insecta; order Hemiptera; family Cimicidae; genus Cimex; species Cimex hemipterus. The sequence goes on along the minus strand of CM077114.1, from coordinate 6,417,718 downwards.
CCAAATTTCATTTTAATTTAAGCCGGCCCCGTCTTAGTTAAACCGTAAAATAAGAACAATCTAGGTAAACAAGGAAAACCGACAAAGGGGTTCTTTGAAAAGGCAGACCCAGACCGGCACGATGTGACACATCTGGCGAATCTAGCTAAGAAATGGTTATGCAGGTAGCCAGCTAGGTAAGAACGTCCAAATGTGAAGCAGACCCAGTCGGGAAGAACGGGACAGATCTGGTACATCTGGCTGGGAAATGGCCCAGGTAGCCATTTAAGTATGAAAAGAGGGATATCGTAAATTGGGAGTACGTCAAATCTGTAAGAGACGGCCGTCTTTGTCTGCCCAGCCGCGGCAGGAGAACTCCCACAACTTTTGGAGTTTCCTTTTCACCCCTACTCCGGGAGAGACCCGGTATAAAAAGGGATGATTGGAAAACCAAAAGACAGTCAAGGATAAGAGGCTCACCCCCATTCAGTCGGCATCAGATCCCTGGATCGGAACACAAGCAGCCACACTCCGTCTGGGATACAGCAAGGAGACGCAGCCAACCAGAGCCAGCGAGGACCACCCGTGTCTACCCATCGTGCCATGCCAGAGGTCGAGACAAGAGATGCTGTGGACCTGGATCGTGGCGAGTATCGCGTGGGGTAAGTCCCGCTGTCAATAGACTCATCCCGGATGTAGAGTTGTGGCTGACTAATAGATAAATTAATATTAGCAAATTGAGTACCGTTAAGAGAAGGATTTTTGTTCAATAAATGTCACTGAATAATGTCTCTGGTTTATTGTATTCTGGAACCTTACCTTCCCCTGCACAAAACGCCGACTTATCTCTTGTCGCTTATAAAAAGGAAGCGAATATTGGGAGATAATTCGGCTTCCGCGACGTCGTCCGCTTACACATCTTTAAACTCTTGAAACAACCTGAATACCGTCTTTCCAAAATTGTAGCCCTGAGGTCGTTAGTCGCGGTTTGAATTTTGGAATAGCATGTGCAGGAATCTATCATATGACTCGTCATTCTCTATAAATAAATTGAATGAGTGGACTTTGCAGTTTAAGGAAATTAAAACAAAACTGAATGTCAATTTAAAGTGAAGAACTTTGTGAACAAATCAGATCAACCTCGCGCTTTTTATTCTATACGGAAATTTACCGAGATGATTTTAATATGTTTAACCTATCTAAGGACAGGTCTAAAGGTTTGTCATTGGTCGAGTTAAAGTGGTTATTCAAAATCAGAGGGGACCTCCTTTATCTTAACGGTGCAGCTTTTTGGGCCAGAAAAAATGTAGTTTGTTCATTATGCAATGACCAGGTTAATGAAGCCACAGTGCATTTTATGGCAAAATGCCCTATCCTATAGGAGATTCGGCTTCTTCATCTAAATTTTTCTAAATTGAATGTGGCACAGGTTATTGACATACTGCTTAATGATTACAAAAATGTAACCAATTATGCGCGCCAAGAGTCAATATTACAATTTAATTTTTGAATATTTTAAAGCACTGACATTCTAAACTGGCGGTCCAAATAACTTATATATCTATATTATTGTAAGTTAAACGAAGAACAAAATTATTTTATAAATTGTAATATTTCTTTAAGGATCAATTTTTTTCTCTTTTTTTTTACTTTTTTCTCTGTGTCGAAGAAAAATTTAAGTCAAATGAAAATCGACCTACGGCAGACGGACCTCTCCATGCCGTGTAATTTTACTTTAAATTATATACTATGTAAGGTTTATTACTTTTCTTTTTTGCAATAAAGTATTATTATCAATAATAATATCAATATTAATATCAATAATATATACTAACTATACTATAATTTATATTTTAATATGTTATAATAATATATAATTATACTATTTAAAATACCAAGTGTGTATATATATATATATATATATATATATATTGTGTGTGTGTGTGTGAGTGTGTGTGTGTGTGTGTGTGTGTGTGTGTGTGTGTGTAACATTCAGATTTAAATGAACCGCCATGCCCCTCCACACACTCTAATAGTGCAAGGAGTAGGGGTCAAGAAAGGGCCGTATGTTTTTTAAGTGCTAATTCAATTCCCTTTCTGGCTTCCGTTGATAAACAGTTATTTTGGTAAAAAAAATAAAAAAAATATAAAAAAATTGGGTATGCTATTCATGTGAGTTAATTTTTATTACTTTGACGTCAAAACAGAAATAATAATTGTAATTTAGTTTTCAAAAGGAAATACATTTTTATAAAGAAAAACAGAAGGAATAATATTCATTTTAAAAAATTGTATTCAAAGTTTAATTCTATTTTTTATTTGGTGGTCAAAATTTATTAATAATAATCTAATAAAATAATTTCTTACGTTTCTTTATAAAATTATAAAACAAGATGTAAATTTCATATTAAAATTAAAATTTGTAGATTTGAGATAAGCTTATTATATGTTAAAAGGATTCTTTAAATTAAAGTTGTGTGAAATAAATTATAATTAAAATTTCAAATTCAACAAACGTTCGGTGTCATATTTATTTTGGTTTGAATAAAATATAAAAGGTGCCTGATCAATGAAAGAAATTATTGTAGCCAGGTCCGATCGTTAAAAACCTCTGGGACCTTGTTTTCGATTTTCGAATCCAGGGTTGGGCCCAACAAAAAAGAAGAACAAAGCACGCTACATTACATATGTACAATTTAAACAGAATCATTGGAATGTAACGAAGAAAATAAATTATCGACCTGCTGGATACTTGAAGTTCTTTTCAGAGGATCTTCGGAAGAGGTCAAAACAGAGAAAACTGACTTTCGGTTTTCGCCGAACTTTCGACAGTTTTATATTGTCATCTTCAGGGCCTGTTTTATTATAAAATAAACGAAACAATTTTAACATGAAAAGACCAATAATTGCAATAACAATTGAATGTCTTACTTTAAAACCTTAACAGAAATTTGAATAACATGGTGCTTTGGGCACAGAAGTACAATGTTTTTTTGTGGCTCAGCATCTAAACATTAATTTAAATTGAGAAAACATAACTAATCATAGGTGAAATTACAATACCAATAAAATTAAAACTAAAAACGTGTTCAAAACAAGGTTACGTCACAAAAGTCCAAAAAACAACAAGTAACAAGTGATCAAACCTGTCGAAAGCTCGGCGAAAATCGAAAGGAAGTTTTCTCTGTTTTGACCTCTTCCGAAGATCCTCTGAAAATAAGTTATAGAATCATTGGACTTTAAGCAACCCACCTCCTCACAAATTGTAATGTAAAATCAGTTGGGTAGAATTTTTTTTGCCGATGAGCGATATCACGTGTAAATGGACATAAAGATCATAAACAGGCGCGTCGAACATATTTACCGATATTTTCAATGGATCGGGTTGAAATTCGAAAACCTTTTATAGTTGGGCGGTTTATCAAGGATAGTTTTTCCAGGCGTAAAAAGCGCACCGATATAAAGAAGCGCTACGAGCACCCGCGCCCCCGCCCTTTTGCCGTTGAAATGCTTTCAGAAATGCAGCTCATCAAAAATGAAATGTGAACCGCGGCATCTTCAGGGATAAATGGATTCGCTGTTCAAGTCATGTGCCGGGCATATGTGAGATATGTCGCCCCCCCCCCCCCTATATTCCCAGCACGTATATGTCAAAGGGATGACCGTGCTGCAAACAGCGGTTCCCCGAGCACATTTTGTTTGCATTTTCCAACTAGTCGAGCCACCCGCAAGCGCCTCTTTTACCCATTCAAGGCATATTTCTTCTTAATCCCGATCCCCTTTCACTGCGTGTTTTATTCAATGGCAATAAATAACTAGAAACGCGTGATCGAGGAAATAAACATCGTGTAAAACAAATATTCTGGCAATTTTCATATCAGAAATAGAATTCTTCAACTAGGCAAACAAAACAGTACCACTGACAAAAAGAGAAATGTGAAAACTAAGAAAACAATAAAAGCCTAGAAATAATTACGCCCACAACACAAACACAATACAAAATAATAAACAAAATCAAACTAACAGACCCTAAAAGGACCGCATTTCCTATCAAAAAGCAACATAACATAATAAAAACCAATCCATACTACATAATGCGAATTCGGAGACAAATGCATCAGACAGGCACAACGGAAAATAATAGGAAGAACATTCATCATGTAGAGGCAACGATTGAAAATCAAACTAGGCAACTAAGCGCACAGAAAACTATCAAAATGTCAAAACAACCATCAACACCGAACTACTTCATAAAGTAATAAAAGAAACTCTGAAGGCAGACAAAATGTACCAACGACAAATAACAGGCACAATTTGTTTCACCCCGCTTATAACCTTGACGTAAAATTGTTTTACTCTATTCTACCCAAACATTATAAAATAGATCGGACTGAAAGATACGAGAAGGTAACAAGGCATAAACTGTAAAAAAAGTATGTTGTATAATGCCATTGTTTGGATTAAACATAGTCTAAACTTAACATACCCTACTTCTACCCTTGATGTAAAATTGTTACACGCTGATGATGGCAAAATGCCTGAGAGTAACTGGCTGTCCAACCCAGTGAGGAGAGGTAGACCAAAATGTACGGAAACGATTTTGCACATCTGCCTCACCCTGCTTATATCCTTGCTGTAAAGCTGTTCTACCCAAATGGCCTTTTTCAATAGAGGAAACATTGAAAAATATGCGTGTTTAATCAACAACAATACTGTAAAAAGTGTATAAGTTGTATAAAAATAAAAAATCCATTATTTTTGTTAAACAGATACAAAATCTGCCTCGACCTGCTTATATCCTTTTTTGTAAAAGTGTTACACACTGTGATGCTGAAATGCCGAACCGGGTCTAACAGATCGACAAAGCGCGGACAGGAAGACAAAATGTACCAACGACAAAATAACTGGAAAAATTTGACTCACCCCGCTTATAGCCTTGATGTAAAACTGTTCTATTCTGTTCCCATCTAAATGGCCTTATTCAGTAGAGGTAACATTTAAAAACATGAGTGTTTAATCAACCACAATACTGTAAAAAGTGTATAAGTTGTGTAAAAATAAAAAATCCATTATTTTTGTTAAACAGACACAAAATCTGCCTCGACCTGCTTATATCCTTTTTGTAAAAGTGTTACACACTGTAATGCTGAAATGCCGAACCGGGTCTAACAGAACGACAAAGCGTGGACAGGAAGACAAAAATGATCAATAACAAAATAACTGCAAAAATTCGACTCAGCCTGCTTATATCCTTGATGTAAACTTGTTCTACGGTGTTTTTATACAAGGAACATTATTACACGGATGAGGAATTTTACTGAGAAACTTGCTGTACAAATAGTTTGTGGTGAAAAAGTCATTGTGTGTTTATGTCAATCGCCCTCAACCTGCTTATAACCTTGACGTAAAATTGTTCCCATCTAAACGACATTATTAAACAGGTGAGACTTTGAAAAATACGAGGATGTTTAATAAAGAACAAGTCGTTTAAAATAATTTTAGAAAAATAAAACGTACATTATTTTTTTATAAACAGACGCGAAATATAACTCACCCTACTTCAAACCGTGATAAAAAATTGTTATCACTGAAGATGGCGAAATGCCGAAATCACATCGAACAGACAACCAAGCTAGAATAGGCAAACAAAAGTTATCAATAACCTTCAAATAACATACAATTTGCTTTACCCCGCTTACACCTTAAACTTGTTCCATACAGATGGCGCGCTGGTCGACTCAGCGGGGACAGGCACACCAAAATGAACAGTAACGACCAAATTTGTAAATTTTATCTTAAATAGAAAAGGTTTACGGTAAAAATTATTATTTTAAAAATATTGTTATAAAGTACTACAACAATTATCTTATTGACAGATTACAACTACTTCCAGGGGCATGGAAAATGGTTAATTTTAATTTGCTTTGTTTTATTATAAATATATTGTTAAGGTCGTGAAAAATATAAGAGTATTAAACAACTGTGTCGGTTTTTGCCTGGTTTATAATTGAATATATTTTTACGATTTTAATCATTTACTATTTTTACATACCTATTCTGAGTTAAAAATTGTCCATAAGACCAAAATAATGACAGTAATTCAACATTTCTGTTTCACTATTTTCTCCTCAATAGGGGTTTATTTACTCACTTGATATTGTTTCTTCTGGAACAATTCTAAAGGATTTCTTCTTTTTTTTTCTTCTACGGTCAAATCAAAAGCTTATCCAGGCGGACAATGTCGGAGGGATGTCCCGACCTGTTCTAATATATTGCAGTCACCCATCACTCGGTCGTATTAACCCGGCCCCTTATTAAACCCAGCCTTGGAGATCGAATCCAACGCTGTCAGAAATGGTCTACCAATTTTAACCCTTTGGCCTTTTTGATGAATTGGATTAAAAATAATTCTCGTACAACACCTCGTAGCTCATTTTAATGACATGTCGAAAAATTACATGTCTACCGCAAGCTTCTTAAAATTGTTTATGATGCAATCGTTATGAAAATGTCCAAACTCTTTCCGATTAGTTTGTAAATTTAGTTTTTATACAAATTTTAAATTTACCAGTTTTTGGAAGATGTATTTGTTTCTGTTGTTTTTTGGCCAAAAATTAAGTTGAGAGTTTTAGATAAATATCTTCTTAAAGGAAATTTAATAATGTATTCAATTTTTTTTCAAAAATGTATAATTGAAGACCTAAGTAGTTTTGTGACAAAATCCATAGATATCTGGGGGGGGATTGAAATATCTGCCAAAGAGTAATTTTTGCATTTATATTCAATGTACTTAAAGAAATATATATAAGACTTACTTATTTCATTATTTTATTACTTTATATAACATTAAAATTAAGTATACAGACAGAAAGCTTGTTAAAAAGAAGAGGTTATGAAATTTGTAACATTCTACAATAACTACAACATTCAACATACCAGATCCAAAATGTATTTACTAAATGTAAACAATGTTTGTAAATCCCAGGCCCTGAAGATGATCTCAATAAAGATCGAAACGTCGGCACGATAAAGAGGATGTTTTTCTGAAACCTTCATCAAACGAGACCGCATCTCACGATTTCTAAATAATTATTTTACAATAAATTTTTCCAACGAGGTGCAAATTTATTTTTTCTACAAATTTTAGCTTATTGAACGAAGAAGTTATGAAATTTGAAACATTCTACAATGACTTTTTCCAACGAGGTGCAAATTTAGTTTTTCTACAAATTTTAAGTTTATCAGTTTTTGGAAGATGTGTTTTTTTTACCAAAAATTAAATAGCCAGCAATAGAAAGATGTCTTCTTAAAGCAAATTAAATAACCAATTCAACGTTGTTGTTTTTTGTTTTAGGATTCTCCGAAAAATTAATATTTCAAGAGTGAAATGTAGATTTGTGGTAAAACCCATAAAGGCCTGAAAAAATGGAAAAATCTGCCAAAGAGTGAAATTTCTCCATTTAGGTTCAATGAATTTAAAGAAAAGGGTACAAGGCTAGAAAGCTTTTTAAACGAAGAAGTTATGAAATTTGAAACATTCTACAATGAATTTTTCCAACGAGGTGCAAATTTAGTTTTTCTACAAATTTTAAGTTTTTTTAAGTTTTAAGTTTTTTAAGTACCTTTTTAAAGGTAATTAAATAATCATTTCAAGGCATTTTTAGGATTTTCCTAAAAATGAATAATTCAAGTTCTACTTGTAGATTTACGAAAAAAAATTTAAGTTTATCAGTTTTTGGAAGATGTGTTTTTTTTACCAAAAATTAAATAGCCAGCTTTAGAAAGATGTCTTCTTAAAGCAAATTAAATAACCAATTCAACATTGTTTTTTTTTTTAGGATTCCCGAAAAATTAATATTTCAAGAGTGAAATGTAGATTTGTGGTAAAACCCATAAAGGCCTGAAAAAATGGAAAACTCTGCCAAAGAGGAAATCTCCTCCATTTCGGTTCAATGAATTTAAAGAAAATGGTACAACGATAGAAAGCTTATTAAACGAAGAAGTTATGAAATTTGTAACATTCTTCAATAAATTTTTTCAATGAAGTTGCAAATTTAATTTTTTATACAAACAAACGTGTAGATTTACGAAAAAAGCCCATAAATAGCAGAAAAAAATCGATTATCTTTCAAAGGGTTAAATTTCTGCATTTGGGTTAAATGTACTTAAAGAAAATGACACAACGCTAGAAGGCTTAATAAACGAAGAAGTTATAAAATTTGAGACATTCTTCAATAAATTTTTTCAGTGAGGTTACTAATTTTTTTTCTACACATTTTTCATTTAGAAGTTTTTGGAAGATATTGTATTTGGTTGTTTTTTTGTTTTTTTTTTTACCAAAAATTAAATTGACACTTTAAAAGGATGTCTTTTTAAAGGTAATTAAATAAACTTTTCAAGGCTTTTTTGCCCTTTGCCGTTTTGCCCAGCTCTAGTGTGAATTTTTCCAATAAAGTTGCAAATTTTTACTGATATAAAATTTATCAGTTTTTGAAAGATCTAGTGTTTGTTTTTTTACCAAAATTATATTAATGGCTTTAGAAGGATGTCTTCTTAAATGAAATTTCTACTACACTTTTCATTGGTTTTTCTTGATGACACAAAGAAACCGAATAGCGAGCTCACACGCGAAGAAATTAGTGAAAAGATTTTTCTTGAACGTCGTTATTAAATTTTCCAGTAACGCTAAATTTTTAAATGAAGCATGATGCTAACATGGAAATTTACATTATCATTTAACTATAGACTGAGTGAAACAGGTGAACGGTTCTAAACGGGTGAAGCTGAATAATTGAAGGATCAGGGGGCCCTCGGATTCGTCGCTATTTCAGCCGATAAACGTGAATTCTCTTGGTTTGATGGAGGTCGTCTTGACATAAGGGAAGCTCCGGGGCCCTTGGCCTAACACCCTCGGCAAACAGCGGTCCCAACTTCCCAAACCAGGTGAAACTCTAAACCCAATTTAATGGTATTTGGCGGCCCATCCCACGACGAGCCGCCTCCAGTCTTTTTTCCGGCTTTTCGACCTGCACTGACTTGCATCCGTAATACTTGCCGACTACGCCTGGGGCTTAACAAAACGCCCTTATTCTTTCTTCGCCCACATAAAACAAAGACCGCATTTTGCTATGGCGAAAAACTTTCTGCATATGCCCATGTAACCCGTGTAAGTTTCATATTTAAGATAAAATAATGGGTTTAACTTGGAAAAAATTTGAACCAGGACAGGCGTCTTTATTACCAAATATATTGGGAAAAATGTAATTAACCTGTCAGTAATAAATAATTTATCTCTTGGCCAATTACAGAAACACAACGTACATGAACAACCTGCATCATTTCCCATTCATCGTTATCCCTCATTTCTAATTAAAAAAAAAAACATTTGCCAAACAGATACACAGATTTTTGTATAATTTAATTACGTTGCAGTTGAGCAAAATTATATTTGTCAGAGGTTTACTTACGGTTCTTCAGACTAAAGATCTCCATGAGCTTTTCTCATCTTGGTGGAGATAGTTGTGGAGTAAAACTTCAAAATACAAGTTGATAACGTACGCGTCCCTGGGTAACATCCAAGTGTCAGTGGATAAAGCGAACTGCTCGTTCCAACCTTCCGCAGTTTGACTTTTTCTTTGGGTGAAAACTTCGCTAACATGGAAAAATATCTTATTGTCTTTTAAATGAATTTATACAATACAAGAAAATTTTAAATTTTAAATGTAAATGTGTAAATTTAAAAGAAAAAGTATATAATGCTGGAAAAAAATTGATTAAAAAAAGAATTTATACAATCCTAGAAAATTTTAGATTGAACATGAATATATATAATCCTAGAAAATTTTATATTAAAAGATGAATGTATATAATGCTAGAAAATTTTATATTGAAAAATGAATTTATACAATGCTAGAAAATATTGCAGAAAAAATGAATTTATACAATACAAGAAAATTTTCTATTAAAAAGTGAATATATACAATGCTACAAAATTTTACATCAAAAACATGAATTTATACAATGCAAAAAATATTAGATTTTACAGAAAAAGTATACAATGCTAGAAAATTTTTGATTAAAAAATTCAATTTATACAATGCTAGAAAATTTTATATTAAAAAATGAATTTATACAATGCAAAAAAATTTAGATTTTAAAGAAAAAGTATACAATGCTGGAAAAATTTTGATAAAAAAAAAGAATTTATACAATGCTAGAAAATTTTACATAAAAAATGAATTTATACAATACAAGAAAATTTTCTATTAAAAAGTGAATTTATACAATGCTACAAAATTTTACATCAAAAGAATGAATTTGTACAATGCAAAAAAATTTATTTTAGATTTTAAAGAAAAAGTGTATAATGCTAGAAAATTTTTGATTATAAAATTCAATTTATACAATGCTAGAAAATTTTATATTAAAAAATGAATTTATACAATGCTAGAAAATGTTATAGTAAAAATGAATTTATACAACGCAGGAAAATTTTACTTCAAAAGAATGAATTTATACAATGCAAAAAAAATTTAGATTTTAAAGAAAAAGTATACAATGCTGGAAAAAGTTTGATTACAAAAAAAGAATTTATACAATGCTAAAAAATTTTACATTGAAAGAATGAATTTATACAATGCAAAAAAATATTACATTTTAAAGAAAAAGTATACAATTCGGGAAAAATTTTGATTACAAAAAAAGAATTTATATAATGCTAGAAAATTTTACATAAAAAATGAATTTATACAATACAATAAAATTTTCTATTAAAAAGTGAATTTATACAATGCTACAAAATTTTACATCAAAAGCATGAATTTATACAATGCAAAAAAATTTTAGATTTTAAAGAAAAAGTGTATAATGCTAGAAAATTTTTGATTAAAAAAGTCAATTTATACAATGCTAGAAAATTTTATATTAAAAAATGAATTTATACAATGTTAGAAAATTTTATATTAAAAATGAATTTATACAATTCTGGAAAATTTTATATTAAAAAATGAATTTATACAATCCTAGAAGACTTTAGATTAAACATTAACCAATTTTAGATTAATAATGAATGTATACAATGATATACAATTTTAAATATTTTTTAAATGTATACAATGCTAGAAGATTTTAGATTGAACAATGAATTTATACAATGCTAAACAGTGTTAGGTTGTAAAAAATGTATACAATGCTAAAAAATTTAGATTAAAAAAATGAATTTGCACATTTCTAGAAAATATGAGACAATTTTAAAAACTTTAAGCTTTAAAATGTGGGATATGGCTTGCAAATTCATATTCTAGGTTTTTTCCATTGTTTTTCCCAATTTGAGTTTCCAGGATGAGAAAGCTTTTATAAAACTTTTAATTTAAAGTTGTTGGTTTTTTATATGTGTGGTGCTTAGTGACTGTTAATGATTAATTGGGGCTCGTGAGATGCGGTCAGGCGTGATGTAGTTTTAGAAAAACAGTTTCTTTATCCTGCCAACGTTTCGAGCTTTATTGAGATTATCTTCAGGGCCTAGATTTAATTTTTCCTGGAGGTTGTTACTATACTTGGAGAGTGGGGCATGCAACTGAGCTAAAATAACTTACACTACGAATGAGGATCCTATTATGAATACTGATGAAGATTTTGGTTAGAAATTTTTCTGACTGTGCCTAAATTGGTCGACCCATGATACCGAAAAATAATAATTAATGAGGATAGAAAGTTCAGTCGAATATAAGCAGGTACAACAATGTGGAAATAAAACGTTCATATGCCAGAAGTGTCATTAATATTGAACGGTCTTTTGGGGTTTTGATAATTAATGTATGTTTTTTGGTTAATCGTTATTTTAACTTAAAGTTTAAATTGGTAATTCACGTGGGTTTTAAATTTATCGTAAAGAAAATGAATCGCATTATCTGAACGTTGAAAGCTTCTAAAGTGAAAAATTGGTTGTTAGTTCTTGGCAACAGGATGAAATAAAATATAAGAGCTCCGAGCATCCGAGGTCTTCCCGAGTGGATTTATGGGCCGACGGTCGCTGAGCAACTCAGACCAACACATTTTCAAATTCGCCTAACATACTACACTTCATAGTTTACTCGAATATTAGTCGAGATAGATCATTTTTCATTCAGGATGGGAGGAAACTGCTCTTGAAATTTATGCACCGTCACGTTATTAGGTATGCCGGGAAGCCGCGGCCCGCCAATAAACTCGGACAGGGGGGAGTTAACTCACAATGTTGTTTCTTTTTCCTTCAAACACCCAGAAATATTTACGACACGTTTTTCCTGTCAATTTGGAATTTTAGAGAGCGTATTTTAGTCAAAACGTCAACCATATGCGGCAACTTTTAACGCATACCAGGCGTTTCATGTTTTATATCATTTCAGTTTTTAGTGTCATGTTTTATAATATTTAAAACAATAAAAACCGTAAAATAGCCACAATAAAAAATTTGGCCGAAGGTAATCATGAAAACATTTAATTTTTAATTTTTTGGTGCAACAATGATAATAATTAATTATCATTTTTATAAAACGACTTAATTTAAATGAAAAAGATAGTGTCACGAGTGAGATTCGAACCCACGACCTTCGGCTCAATACACCGCTGCTCGAACCACTTGAGCTATCGACACGTATAGCGCCCAAGGTTCGAATCCCGCTAACTTTTTCATTTCCCCCAAGACCTTTCATACAAAGAATAATTAATTGAAAGAAGTAATTTACCTTAATTAGGCCTCTTAGAGACAAACGTTCCGAACCTACCCAACCTTGTTCATGTTAGGTCTGAAATTAGGTAGAACTACTCACTCCAGGAAGATAAGAGTAGCATCATCTGCGCTGGAACAGGAGGAGAAACAGCAAAACCTATGCAGGAAAGTAAAATATTCAAATGCGTACTCTTAAGAAAAGAAAAAAACAGACCAGAAGGACTCGGCCCTTAGCTTTGGTATCTGGTATATAAAATCCGTAAGGTTACGAAGCCAGAACATGAAGATGAGAGATGTTGACCAAACCACAAAATTATTTACATGTTGATTTAAGTTATTCAGATATCGTGAGATGCGGTCTGGTTTGATGTAGGTTTCAGAAAAACATTTTCCTTTTCGTGCCAACGTTTCGATCTTTATTGAGATCATCTTCAGGTCTCAAAGTGTTTCTGTGTACTTGTGTCATCCTTGCGTGTCGCGTTGAAAGTGTATCAAAAACGTTTTTTCTGAAACTTACATCACACCAGATCGCGTCTCACGATCTCCCAATAATGGTAACTTTTTGTTGAAATTCAGACAACATAAGGTCCTGAAGATGATCTCAATAAAGATCGAAACGTTGGTACGAAAAAGAAAATGTTTTTCGGAAACCTACATCACACCAGACCGCATCTCACGATCTCCAAATAATCGTCACGTTCTTGTTGAAATACAGACAACACAAGGCCCTGAAGATGATCTCAATAAAGATCGAAAAGTAGGCACCTAAAATAAAAGAAATTACAAACTGGCCAATTTTAGCAATTTTTCTCAATCTGAAACTGTCAAACTTTTTTTCAAGTGTAAATTACGCTCTTATATTTATTTTTTGTTTTGTTTTTTATTTCATGCGCTTTTAACAAACTTTTCTGACATGAAAAAAAATAAACTGAAAATACGTTTTAGTACATAAAAATAAAAATGAATATAAAATGAGTAGAACAACCATAACAAAACAACAATAAAGATCGAAACGTTTTCGATGTTTTCCAGACACCAGACCGCATCTCACGATATCGGAACAATTATCTATTAACAGTCAATAATCTCTACACTATAATTTCAGTATTTGAAAAAAAAAAATAAAATAATTTATAATAATATACTGTTAAATGAAATAAATAAGTGTTAAAAAAGCGCGATCAACGCTAAAAAGTGCAGGTTTAATAATAATTGTTACCTAACGAAGTGGATAAAAACGATACAGACGTGTAAATAATTTATTTGACCTATTTGGAAAAAACTTGAACATTACTAAAAAAAATCTAAAAATAACAAACATGGAGCAAGGCAGAAATAAGAATAAGAGTGAGAGGGGATAGTTGATTTATTTGATTGATTAAAAAAAAAATGTATTATTCATGAAAGCCCAGTTCGTACGGCGCAAGATGAAACACTCCGGCAAAATCTATGTGATTCACTGATTTAGTGCACTTTCCCGTTTAGAAAAAGGGAAAACAGGATTTCCAATCTCACTCTCACTGCCTGATCTAGCATTCTTTCAACTTGCGTTGGATTCAGTGACAATGCCCCGATCTTTAAGAAAATAAAAAAGTTGAAAAGGTTAACAAAAGTGAGGAATATTTGACTGTATTTCAGATTTTTCACCTAAAGGAAAAAAAAACACGGATGAAATTATTTACCTTTGTTCAATCGTTGGAACAAAAGAACCCTTAATAGAATAAATTTCTTTTAATTTAAAATTCATATAAAAAGTACATGTGAATTAAGTTACATCGTTAACACTTCTGAATAGTTATTTTTTAATTGTTCTATTTATACGTTACACAAATTAGTACATATGCCACAAATTACATATGCCATAAGAAACCAGCCAATACTGGGTCAGTATGGGGAATTAAATGGTAAGGAGGTTTTAAAATATAACTTGGAAAAATAATAAATAATCAATTCAATAAAATATCTACAATGCTAATAAGTGCAAATTCCCAACACGTTCAAATAAACTATTCAGATATCGTGAGATGCGGTCTGGTGTGATGTAGGTATCAGAAAAACATTTTCTTTATCGTGCCAACGTTTCGATCTTTTATTGAGATCATCATCAGGACTCAAAATATTTGTCTTCTGTGTACTTGTGCCATGTCGTGTTGAGAAAATGTTTTTCTGATACCTACATCACACCAGACCGCATCTCACGATATCTGAATAATTTAAACCAAATTGTTATTTTTCCCATAGGAAAAAACAAACAGAACATTTTTTTCAAGTGCTTGTCAAACTAGTAAACAGGAATCACTAAAAATAATTATAATGTCTCCTCGCGCGTTTATGTTTTATAGCCGGTCATTAACGGCTCCCATAAATAACCCCGGTACCGAAAATACGAGCGGGGGTGTTTTGGCCAGAATCCAAACATTTTGGCAGTTCCGGTCGTGTTTTGCTAACGACGTAAACAGATTGACAGTATTGGAATCCGAGGAGTCGTCCGCCCACGGTAAACTCGTTATTTACTCATTACAACTCCTATAAAAACATAAATATCTCGGCAGATCTTCGAATTTTAATGAATAAATTTCGTATTTTGAAGGCTTACTCTATATGAGACCGGTCAGTTCTTTCACTCCTCCGAAAGTATAAAATGGAATCCGCCAGGAAAGAAGTTAAAGCACTCAAGGCCCCCAATCACTAGATTACTTGTACTCGTATTGCTGAAGTTGGCTCAGAAAAAATATTTAACGGATTTACTCCTCCTCCCCCTTCATTCACTCTGTTTTTCTCGTTCTCTCTTTCTCCCACTCTCTCGGAAAAGTTTTTGATCCGAATCGAACTTATTGTCTGAAATCGCTCGGATTTGGGATTAACGGTCTAAATCAGCACTGGGCTTCCTCTTCCGGTTCAAGTCTTAAATGAAAATAGAGCCCTTTGAGGAATGTCTCATTTCCACAACTTCCCTTCGGAGCTTTGAAACATCCGCATTATCTACTGTCTGCGATTGATTACGCTAAATACTTCTTTATTCTGGGAGTATTGTAATTTGTTTGAATCATTAATCAATATTTAATTTAAAATATATACCCGTAATACTCAGAATCGCCAGAAACAGTTCAGACGTATCCGAACATTGAATTAAAAACTTGTTTATAAATCATTAAATGCACTAATTTCGTGGTCACCCTTGACCAATTAATTCATTACAATTAATGTTTTTAGTTAGATAAAAAAAAGTCAATGGCACGAGCGGGATTCGAACTCACGACCTTCGGCTTGATACGTCTCTGCTCTACCACTTGAGCAATCGTGACCTCGATCCACTCGGACACTAACTTCCCATCTCAACCCCACCTTTTGAATTTTCCCTCCTTTTTGTCATTTTTCATTCTTAGTTATGAGACTCACCACTTGGGGAATAAGACTCAGTGTTTTCCACCGTCTTGCATAATCTCAACATGTTCTCCATGGAAATGCGTGTGCGAGCCCTTGAGTATCAATAACTGCTTAGTCTTGGAATCATATCAATCTCATCTTCAAATTGGACTTTTAAGACTGTGTAAGCCGGCCCCGTCTTATTTAAACTGTAAAATAAGAACCATCTAGGTAAAGAAGGAAAACCGACAAAGGGGTTCTTTGAAGAGGCAGACCCAGACCGGCACGACGAGACACATCTGGCAAATCTAGCTTAGAAATGGTTACGCACGTACCCAGCTAGCAAGAACATCCAAATGCGAAGCAAACCCAGTCGAGAAGAACGGGACAGATCTGGTACATCTGGCTGGGAAATGGCTACCCAGGTAGCCATTTAACTAAGAAAAGAAGGATATCTTAAATTGGGACTACGTCAAATCTGTAAGAGACGGCCGTCTTTGTCTGCCCAGCCGCGGCAGGAGAACTCCCACAACTTTTGGAGTTTCCTTTTCACCCCTACTCCGGGAGAAACCCGGTATAAAAAGGGATGATTGGAAAACCAAAGGACAGTCAAGGATAAGAGGCTCACCCCCATTCAGTCGGCATCAGATCCCAGGATCGGAACAGAAGCAGCCACACTCCGTCTGGGATACAGCAAGGAGACGCAGCCAACCAGAGCCAGCGAGGACCACCCGTGTCTACCCATCGTGCCAAGCCCGAGGTCGTGACAAAAGATGCTGTGGACCTGGATCGTGGCGAGTATCGCGTGGGGTAAGTCCCGTTGTCAATAGACTCATCCCAGATTTAGAGTTGTGGCTGACTGATAGATAAATTAATATTAGCAATTTGAGCACCGTTAAGAGAAGGATTTTTGTTCAATAAATGTCACTAAATATTGTCTCTGGTTTATTGTATTCTGGAACCTTACCTTCCTCTACACAATAATAAGTAGCGACGCACTTACGCCGACTTATCTTACATTACAACGTAATGACAACTCATTACAACGATTCAAAGAACATTTAAGAATAAAGAAAATTAGAACGCGACTCACACAACACAAAACCACCGTGAACTCTAAACAATAGATAAAGGGCTGTAGAGATTAGTGACCGTTAATCGATAATTATTCAGAAATCGTGAGATGCGATCTGTTGTGATGTAGGTTTCACAAGTACAAAGAAGACAAACACTTTGAGCCCTGAAGATGATCTCAATAAAGATCGAAACGTTGGCACGATAAAGAAAATGTTTTTCTGAAACCTCCATCACACCAGACCGCATCTCACGATATCTGAATAATAATAGATAAAAGCTTCAAATTTCCTCAAAAAATCTTAAAACAGAAAAAAGATAAAATTTCATGAAACCAAACATAAAATATTCAAGGGAAAGAAACTGATAAACTTAAAAAAAACACACCTCAAAACAGATATTAAATTACATTAAATTAAACAGGAAAGAGGTGTCGGTGGTCGTAACGGTTTAGGCGTTCGTACGGCGCTCATCACTGTAAGGTAAAGGTCCCGGGTTCGAATCCAACTCAGCGGCCATGGATAACCCGAAAGATGGGCTTTTTTTCAAAAACACTGCCACCCTGATATTTGATATAACTTTTTTCTGTTGCAAACCTTCATTAAAAAAAAATTAATACATTTTAACAAATTATACAGAGAAAAATATAAAGATTAATGAATCTTTGATGAACTTAAGCTTTTCTTCTTTTTTTTTACATTTACAGAATGTAATACGCTTTGATTAATATGGTTTCTCAGCTTGATAATTTTCTTAGTCATTGACAGTTCTTTGTTCTTTGTTATCATTTTTCATCTGAGATGATGCCAATATACGACAGGCTTATATTGAACTTGTTACTTATTAATATTGACACCAGCCTAATAATATAAGTATGACATGCAAATTATGCATATTAATTTCAACTAATGAACCGAGCTGACAGATAAGTCGTTGGTTAATAAGCTTTGTTGACTGGAAGAATAATTACTCTTTTATCATCTAGTGAAATTTTGATGTATTGCAAAGAGCTCTTTACTTCTCTTGTGAAAGGAGGATTCTTTTTTTATGAACACTAATAACCGACAAACAATGAGAATCTTTAATTTCCGTTTTATCTTTTTAAAGGGAGAATTTACGATGGCTCTGTCTAATATAGGCGGTTTCTCCGGTACGGCCTGCGGTGTAAAAACAGTTTTTGACAACCGGTGAAAATAAGCAGGCCGTCCAAATTGATCGTAAATCTCGGCAACAAAACGGTCCTTTTTTTTATACTCCATGCGTTTCGAATCTGACCTCAAAACATAACATGGGCTCATGACTTTTTGAAAATATGATTTTGATACAGCGTGAAGGCGTAAAAGTTTGAATTTACGACCGAACAGTTGGTGGGAGAGAGAGAAAGATTGAAAACGGTAGTTTTTGTGGATTTTCTTTTATTTCAACCCTCACTGAAAAACATTTAAACCTAAAAAATCTTTACAATTATATTATTATTATGGCCAGTAAACATTTTGGAACGTATAATGATTTTGTCCCAATGAACTAAATCTTAGCCTTGCAAACCCTATTTTGTAATTTATTCACTGTTTTCGTGGTCCGTTCGACCAATTAATATAACACAATTAATTACGGTTTTTAGTTGAGATGAAAAAAAGCTAATGGCACGAGAGGGATTCGAACCCACGACCTTCGGCTAGATACGCCGCTGCTCTACCACCTGAGCTATCGTGACCTCGATCCTCTCGGATATCAACTCCCCATCTCAACCTCACCTTACGAGTTTTGCCTCCTTTTGCCATATTCCAAATATCGTGTAATCTGTTTGGATTCTCGACGACACTTGAAATGGCGACGGAGAGCTTTAGTGAAGTATACTTCATTTTAAATCATTTATTCACTGTTTTCGTGGTCCGCTCGACCAATTAATATAACACAATTAATTACGGTTTTTAGTTGAGATGAAAAAAAGCTAATGGCACGAGAGGGATCGAGGTCACGATAGCTCAGGTGGTAGAGCAGCGGCGTATCTAGCCGAAGGTCGTGGGTTCGAATCCCTCTCGTGCCATTAGCTTTTTTTCATCTCAACTAAAAACCGTAATTAATTGTGTCCTATTTTGTAAATTAAAATCTATTTTTAAATATCATTACATAACACGCGAACATTGGACAGTGTTAGAGAAATATAGCCTAACCTAACCTTAACCCGTTAAACTAACCTGACTTAAACATAACCCTAACCTAACCTAATTCTAACCTTAATCCTACCTAGCCTAACCCTCAAGCAATCTCCCTCCTAACCAACTGTTCTCCAACTTTTGCAAAATCGATTACGCTCTAACGTAATCAACATTGAAAAAAGAAGATTAAGATGTTATCAGATTTTCCTTGATTGTTCTATTGAGGTATTAAATTTATGCTACTGTTAAAAAATGTGTCTCTTAACACTGAAGTAATTTAACCTAACCCGAATTCTGAACTGAATATAACCTACCTAATCTAATTATAACCTTGACCCTGCCAAATTTCCCCTAACCTTTCTCTAACCAAACCATGATTTAACCCTATAAAGGGAACGTCGGTGGCCGCAAGGTTTAATCATTGACACGGCGTTCATCACTGTAAGGTAAAGGTCCCTGGTTCGAATCCAGCGGCCCTGCATTCTAACCCAACATACTTACAAATGGTTTTTTTTTTTTTTTCAAAAACACCGGCACCCTGAGGGTTTGTATGACCTCTGCCCCTCGTAAAAAAAAGAAAAAAAAACCTATTAAACTAACCATTACTTACCCAGTCATAAGCTTTCTTTTCCGACAACTCAAAATCAATTATGTTTAAATGTAATCAACTTAGAAACAAGAAGATTAAGGTATCATCAGATTTTCCTCGATTCTTCTATTGAGGTATTAAATTTATGCTACTGTTAAAAAATATTATGCCGCTTAACACTGAAGTAATTTAACCTAACCCGAACATAACCTACCTAATCTAATATTATAACCTTGACCCTGCCAAATTTCCCCTAACTTTTCTCTAACCAAACCATGATTTAACCCTAATAAACTAACCATTACTTACCCAGCCATAAGCTTTCTTTTCCGACAACTCAAAATCGATTACGCTCAAATGTAATGAAACAAGAAGGTTAAGAAATTATCAGATTTTCCTCGATTCTTCTATTGAGGTATTAAATTTATGCTACTGTTAAAAAAAGTTTTCTCTTAGCACTGAAATAATTCAACCTAACCTCAATTCTGACCCTAGCATAACCTACCTAATCTAATGCTAACCTTACCCATCTCTAACCAAACCATGATATAACCCTATTTAACCTAACCATTACTTACCCAGCCATGAGCTTTTTTCTCCGATAAGTTTTTGACAAAAAAATGTTTTAATACCAGACTTTTGTCACTTCTTTTGATAGAAGTAACAGATTTATTATTGGGTTGTCCGGAAAATAATGCAGGATTTTGGTATTAAACAAAAAAAAAAGAAACTAGTTACTTTAAAGTAATGTTCTTTAATCAAAATAATTTCCCATACTCTCAATACATTTCTCCCAACGTGTTGGTAACTTATTAATTCCGTCTGAGTAGAATTCAGAATTTTTAGAATTGATAAAGTCAATAAATGCATTTTCCAGTTCCGTTTGATTTTTGAATATTATGTGTTGTAAGTAGTGGTCCAGGTGTCTAAAAAAATGGTAGTCAGTAGGCGAGAGGTCCGGAGAGTAGGGTGGGTGAGGCAAAGTTTCATAGCCAAGCTCCAATAATTTTTGTGACGTTACACGTGACACATGTGGTCGAGCGTTGTCATGCAACAAAATGGGCCCTTTCCGATTGACCAAAGAGGTGGTCAGCGACGGTCGTTTTACTGACTTTGAGTTGCTCTGCAAGTTCTCGAACAGTTGTTTTGGGGTTTTCTTCCACCACTGATCGCAGAACATCATCATTAAGAGAGGAAGGCCTTCCACGACCTTCTTCATCTTCAAGGCTGAAATCTCCCTCCCGAAATTTTTTAAACCACCTTTGCACAGTGCACTCATTAACACAACCCTCGCCCCAGACTTGGTTAATGTTTCTAGCCGTTTGGGCTCCGCTTCGGCCGAGTTTAAACTCGTAAAAGAAAATCGTACGAAATTCTCGCTTTGACATTATAAGGATGACTGAATTATTTCCAAGTAGCGGAATGCTACAGAGGTAAACAAACAATATCATTTGGAAGAGGATTAATAAGTGTTGACATTCATACAAATGAGTAATCCTGTAAACGTAAACAGAATATTTTATATAGATTTTTTTTAATGAAAACTTAAAATCCTGCATTATTTTCCGGACAACCCAATATAATGTTAAACAAGAAAACAAAATGTGTCTTTGAAAAGTAATATAATAAATCTAACCTAACATAACCTAACCTAAATAACAAAAACCTAACCTAATTCTAACCTATATATATTTCATTATTGAAAGTCATCACAGTTTTATTGATTAGCTCTAATATTTTTATTTTGAAAAGTTTCCAGTAGAGTGGACCAATTTTTAATAACTTTTCGGTTTCTTTGTAATCAGCATGCCCTTAAATATATATTTTATAGCAAGCAAAACAAATTTATTGAGACAGTTTGATTTTTTTTTTCTACCACATCCGATCGTTTAGTTAAAAATGTATAACTCCTCTGGATTGTTTGGACGAAAACGTTATACTCACAAACTGTTTTTTTCGCATTAATCCGGATTAAAATGCTCATCGTCGGGCTGATTAAAACGACGAACATTTAAGAGCTCGAAATCCGGATTACGGTGAAAAACAATTCCCTAATAGAACCGTCGTTTTTATACAATGAATTGATATACTCACGCCTCGAAAACTATTTCTATACTTACAGACTGTATCCAATTGAACGTTTAAAAAAAACTAATTTCTCATCTTTCAGCCTACGTCATTAAACACAGATTGATGTGTTTGAATATTTACGATACGCATGTTAATACTATCAAAAAAATTTTAGCATAGGAAAGTAAATTAGTTTTTTTTTAAAGGAACCAAGTGATTCTGATCCTCAAAAATACTAGACACAAATTTTGAAGAATTTTTTTTTCAATTTGTCGCCTTCCTTTCATTTTTCCCGAAAGTCCATTCTTTCAGATCTACATGAAACTTTACATGGATTTATAACGTTATAAATTTCGTATATATTCTAGCTTATATAGATTTTAAATTCAAATTTGTTCACACAGACTAAAACTAGGTAAGTTCTGTTTTTCAACGATTGTAAATTTGTAGCAATTGAAAAAAAATCGAAAGAATTATGAATCGTTGCAATGAACACCAGGCATCAAAGAAAAAATCACTACCAGAAAATCCAACTTAAAAAAAGTTTATTTTCTTCCCCATTAAACTTTATATTTAATGACATCAAACTTTTCAATTTTCCCAAGATAATTTTTTTTAACATACTGGGAGCATCTTTTAGTTTATACAAGCTATACCTCATATAATACAATCCTTTTTTTTTATTTATTATCCTAGGTGAAAAATAATCAACTGATATAATAAAACACTTTATTTTTAAAAATACTTAAATTACATTAAATAAATTAAAGTAATTTTTGTCGAAGTTTGGGCTGTAGGGTGGTGTTGTGTCCAAAATTTTACTCTATATAAAAAAATTCAAGATCATCAAAGATAGTTTTTCTTTCTTAGAATGAAAATTGCGAGCTTTGGGGAAAGATAACTTAGGAATAGATCAATAAAAAAAAATTTGGTATTTTAAGGTAAGGGAGTAGACCTCGTGAAGATTTTGTGATATCGATGGGTTCATGCATTTGGCATCACTTCTATGTTACCTTTTAGAAAGCAATTTGAAAAAAAAAAAAAAAAAAAAAAAAGGAAGCCTGTAATTTTGAGAGTTTGGGTTGAGTGATCAATAGCCGACCAGTGTTTAACTCCCACCCAAAAATAAAAAACTATAAATTAAGTTACAAATATAGTAGATGATGGGGTTTGGTCTGCGAGTTGGCGAACTCATGTTGAACCTGCACACGGGCACTTACTGTGTCTGTCTTCACTCGCGGGTTTTTTGTTTGAGTTAATCAAACGCGTTTCGGCATTACGCCATCCTCAGTGAAAAGTTGTCTGTCATTCAATCTGGGTAGGGGTTATAAAGTGTTGCGTCCGTCGCGTGTCGCTGGGGGCGCTGCGTTAGGGGGCGTGGTCTCCGTGTTTGTTGTTCGGTCTTGGTATGGATTATTTCCGTTGTCAGTTATTATTTGTGCATTGTTGTTTTCCTGGTGTTGGTTGCAAAGTTTTTTTCTTCTGAACGTTTTCGTTTTTTGTTATAAAGTGTTTTTAGTTGTATGTGAATGTGAATTTGTTCGTGCGTTGATAGGTTTTCCGTTTTTAAATGTTATTTGTTTGTATATCTCGAGGTTCTCTAGTATGTTTAGTTTTCGTCCTTTTTGTACGTTGTGTTTGGCTCGTGGTTGTAGTATATTATGTCGCGTATTTTGATTTTCCGTCATTGTCTCTGAAGGATCTAAGATGTTCTTTGAATCGATCTCTTAGTTTCCTTCCAGTCTGATGTTAGTGTATCCGCATTGACATGCGATGCTACAAACGCCCTTGCTGTCTAGCGGGTTAGTTTGGTCTATATTTCTTATTAATAATTTTCCTGTGTTATTGTTGGTTCTAAGTACTGTTTTCATTCGAAGTTTTTTGAACAGATTTGTTAGTTTGTAGGTTTCTTTTCTTGTGTATGTAAATGTTGTACATTTGTTGTTGATTTGTGTTTCGTTGTTTTGTTTTGTTTTTTACAAGTTTCTGTATGGTGATTGTTTTTTATTGCGATGTTAGTTCAGGCTACGAGCATAAAAAGTTGTGCTTTGTCAAGTAGGCATAAAACTTTCCCAGGATTCGAGTGGCCTGGAAGAAAGTCAGTTTCCTTTAAAACCCGCAATCTCTAATCAGTTTAACATAATTTCGGTACGTCTGTAGCGAAAAGCCATTTTCTTCCGGTGTTTGAGGGGAGGGTTTTTTTTTTTCACGAAATGTTATACAGCCTTTTAGTATGATAATGCAAGCTGCCACCGTCTAAATGCAGAATTTGCAAGTCTGGCCTAAAGCCAATCACCCTTTGAAAACAGGCCAAACATCGTTTTGAATACCTCCGGTGGCGTACCTCTTTATTCCAGGACAGGACCTCGTTTTTTCCCCCAATTTGACCATGTAGATGAAATCAGTTTTGCGGTAATCCGCCCGGTTAACAGGCCAAAACAATACAGCTCTCATTTGGCTAATAGACCTCTCACTTTCTTTCATTTTTATTTTGATCTTTTTATTATTAACTATGTAGTAATAGACTGTTTTATATACAGGGTGTCTTTCTAGTTTATAAAATATTAAGACAGTGCCGAGGAAATGATAAAAAAAAAAACATTATTCCTTACATCTTGACATTTTGCGTTTACCTTCAGAAAATTAGTCCTGTAGAGATGATTATTACTTAAATATTACACTTCACCTACTTAAGGATTATAGTACATTTCACGTCTGACTGATTGCAATCCGTCAAATTTTTTGTCCATAGTTTTAACAACCGTCGGAAGATTGATAGCACCCGCGTGGGCAGTGTTCACGATAGAATCTGACACTAGCACGAAAATTACTTTATCTTATAAATAAATTAATCTCTAAAATTAATTCAGGAAAATTTGCCAGTACTATCAAAACTGAACGGTCCAGTTTTGT
Organism: Cimex hemipterus; assembly: GCA_039619505.1. NCBI lineage: Eukaryota > Metazoa > Arthropoda > Insecta > Hemiptera > Cimicidae > Cimex > Cimex hemipterus. The sequence continues at coordinate 6,392,859 of CM077114.1, read as the reverse complement.
AAAGAAATCAGAGCATTTCTCGTTGTTCCAGTACAAAAACAAAAAAAGGTGTCAAGTTGCCAAAAAATTAATTATGTCATAGATGAACGTTCATAACCTTTGATTTTGATGTGTACTGATTAGTGACCGCTAGTCGATGATTTATTCGGAAATCGCGAGATTCTGTTGTGACGTAGGTTTCAGAAAAAAATTTCTTTATCGTGTCAACGTTTCGATCTTTATTGAGATCATCTTCAGGGCATGAAATTTACAGTAGCGGGATGGTAAATCCCCGGCCCTGAAGATGATTTCAATAAAGATCGAAACGTTGGCATGATAAAGAAAATGTTTTTCTGAAATCTACATCACACCAGACCGCATCTCACGATCTCCAAATAATCGTGACTTTTCTGTTGAAATGCAGACAACACAGAAGATGATCTCAATAAAGATTGAAACGTTGGGGCTTCACAAACATTGTTTAAACTTCACAAATACATTAGATTTTAAGAAATATAAAATATTCTATTAGTCTATTCTGGCCTTTTTGATTCTATTGATTTTATGTATAGATTTTTAGTTAAGATAAAAAAAGTCAATGGCACGAGCGGGATTCGAACCCACGATCTTCGGCTAGATACGCCGCTGCTCTACCACTTGATATATCATGACCTCAATCCACTCGAACACCAACTTCCCATCTCAACCCCTACTTTTGAATTTTCCTTCCTTTTTGCCATTTTTCAAATGTCGTGTAATCTGACTTTTTAATCTCAACTAAGAAACTTAAATAATCGATAGATATTAATTTGTAAAGAGGACCACGAACGCTAGTGAATTTCAACCAACGGTTGCAGATAACTACCATCATTAATCATTGAGATATCGTGAGATGCGGTCTGGTGTGATGTAGGTTTCAGAAAAACATTTTTGATGCATTCTCAACACGACACGCAAGAATGGCACAAGTACAAAGAAGACAAACACTTTGAGCCCTGAAGATGGTCTTAATAAAGATCGAAACGTTGACACGATAAGAAAATATTTTTCCGAAATCAGACCGCATCTCACGATATCTCAAGAATCGATCAATCTCTACACATAAATACCATATATGACTCCCTTGTGAACATAATAAAATAACAAGTTCAATATACAACTTTACAAAAGTGGACATTTGAGTCTAAACGTGGTGTCATACAGAGGAAACAGTTTTGTTCGAAGGATCAAGGAATAGAATGGTGAAAGTTGAAGAAATTGTTTCTGTTGTTAGTAAAAATTTCACCAAAAAATAATAAATAGCAGTAATTGTATTCTAGAAACTGTAAATACTTTTATTATGTAGTTTATGACTAATTTTTACACTTTATTTTCTTTTACAGTTGCCATATTCGCCTTAATCCGGAAATAATAACGTAAGGCGGCTGTTCCGACGTATACGACATGGCAATAAAACGATACAAGATCTCAACTCCACGGTTTAGTGGTAGTTTTTGTGAAAGTTGCGGGGTCACGAATCGACTTTGTCGGGGAAAGAGATCTAAACGGGGAGTTGTACATCACGGGGAAGCCCGTAATAAAAGCGTCATCCCGAAAGCTGGGGGTCGGCCACTCGAGCCCCATTTCAGGCGGGGTTTATCGCTGTTCCGCTTTACAAAAATCGTTTTGGCCTCTCTCCTTTTGCCAAGGGGGATGGGAAGACACGGCTCAACGGGCGTAGAATTGGTCCGATTGTCTTTAACCCTCAAGTTGGGATGTCTAACGAAGCGAGCTGATCCCCTGCTTCCCACCGCAACTTTTAAATTTACGCCCTTTCGGCTGTTACGATGAAAAAAGGTCTATCTGGGTACTTGCAACGATTGTAAACGGAACAGTCCAACCTAAACCAAAGCGATAAAAATATCAAAATTTCTTGTCTAAAAGCCCAAGGTATAAAAACACATATTACACATTAAATCTTGCAAATTGGTTATGTCCAATAATACTTTTCCAATAATAGTCCAATAGCTAGTTTTCAAGACAGTGTCTTAAAAGTTTCCGTAAATTTTTTAATGTACGATTTTTTTAACTAATGTGACTGAACGCTTTGAACAGCTGAACAAGTTCGTTTCTCGGCTTTGAGGATTTTTAAGGGGCTTGTTTTCGAACGATTTTTATTATTCACTCATGAAAATAGACTGTTGGAAGCTTTATAGCAACTGGGCATCTATAAAACATAACCGTTCAAAAAGCAGAATGACACTTGAGCCATAGAATGGCCTCTCCAACAGGCTTTCCTTCTTTTGACCAAACAAAGACCTCCCAAGAGAGGAGAATCCTCTTGGGGATTTAAAAATTACATTCAAAACATTTCACTATCGACAATTCAATGAGAAAATCCCTCCGTGATTTGAAAGAAAAATAATCATCAGAGCTGGTGAAAATTCTTTTGTTCATTGTTAGCAAGAAGTGTAAATAATTCCTTCCGTTATATTTAGTGGTCTGATTGACTGATTAAAGGGTAATGAAGGATTGGGAATTTTGCCTCCATCATTGGTTACCACTAAGCACCGGAGCTGATGGTAGGGCTTGCCTAGGCCCATAGGTAATGTAACCCTATGGGATGAAAAACCCCGAACCATCCCTCCTAGACATTGCTTTCCCGTATACTCGGCCGTCCTTAGAAGGACAATGAGGATCAAGTCCGCACCTAACCTTCCGAACTTATCGGACGTTTTGATTGTCAAGCTGACGTCCGCGTACGACAGAAGTGGGTTACTGCCGTAGAATTGGTGTAGAGGCAGTTTAGCCCCGAGAAGCCAAGACAACCTCGCTACCCGCTTGCCCATTCCGAGTGGTCGGGTCCGCATTAAGAATCGTATGCCGCGCGCAAAGGGCTACCAGGGCCGAGATTCATCAGCCTGGTCTCCCGCGCACTCCCTAGATAGAGAAGACCTCTATCTCTCAGAGTATTGGGGCTCCCCTAGCGTAGAAACTTCCGGATCTGCTTAAAGTTGAATTGCTAACGACCCCCTAGAGGTGATTGCCTACGGTAAAAACCGCCAATCGAGCATATTACCTACACTTGCATGCAAAGCACTCTCAGGAGCAACAGAATCACTACACATTTTCATCCGCCACTATTCACACATTCGCGGGACTCCGTCAGCGACCTCAACGCTATACGCCTCAATTGTCCGATCTTTCAAATCTCGAGAGGCCAGGTGAATAACTATGGTCATACGAAAGTTTCGTGCGAAGGTCACAGATGGAATACAGCTTCTTTTTCTAGGTATCCGTCAGTGATGTCACCACGGCCAACTACTAGTCCACTTCCAGTGTAGCATGATGTGTACCCCGTAGTACAGATGGTAATGCACCGTCCCCCGTCTTTGCAGACAGGATCTGGTACCCTACCTCCATGTGTCTCTGATAAAGCACCCCCTGCTCCTTTCCAACCCAAGACCGACAGTACAGCTTGTGCTTTAGAAAGGGTGCACGCCCTCAAGGCTGCACCATTATTTTGCGCCTGGACACCCCCCTTGTAACCAAGGGTGGGGAAGGTCGCAAGGAAAAATGCAAGAACCCGGATTGAGAAAGGGACGTGAAGATAACACAAAGTGCACCTTTTCAACTCTCCGACCCTCGTCCACTCTATATATATGAATATATCGGGTATGTTAGCATATCAGTGCTTCAGATGTGCAAAGTATGTCCACCACGACCTCCCTGCTCTCAAAGAGGGGCGACAATTGGAAAAGAAAAGGTATGAGGAACTAAGACGACCACCTCACTTCAGGGATCAATTTTTATTAGCGTCTATTTCTGATGAATTTGAAAATGAGCAAGCGCGCCCTTCTACCAAGTTCCGACGTTGAGCGAGCCAAGCCCATGTCCTTCCCCGAGCGCGATATCCTATAAGACATTTCTAAGCGTCCAAACCGTAATAAATTAGCGCAGCCGTGAACAGAACGTGGTCAAAAATCGAAAACAAAGACGAGCCCGAAAGTAACTCTGATTCTGAAGGAAGACAAGATTAACAGCCTTTTCCTAGGGTAAGTGTATGACACTTACATCCATCTCTTTCTTGTAAAGAATTACCGTCTCGAGAACATCACTCATCATTATTATAGCATTCGGACTTTCACCCCGAAGGGTTGTCACTCCTTGATGTGCTGACCTTAGTGCCTGTACATCAGGGAGTTCACCACCCCGTTATATGTCCGGGTCACTACCCCCAACCAAATGCCCAGGAGATCGTCTCTTTTCTGGCAGACGTTAATTCATCCACCTCTTTCTCACCATAATTTAAATGTCTTTTTCTTAACATAATTAACTTAATCAACTTTCTATGCACAGAGTATTTCTATAAGAACTAAAGGTAAAATTATTTGATAATATTGAAATATTAGAACACAAAAGAATCAATAGCCTTACAGTACTACTTTTACTTTCTTTTTTTTCTGCTTCTTGATGATGATAAGATGAACGCTAAGAAGCCAGTTATGCTTGTTATCCATGCAACTCTCTTATTGAGCATTCCATTGATCCTTAAGTCAGTTCAATTTGCTTGTTTCTTGGTACCATAAACTATGTCTACTTTGAGCAGTTCCTTCTCATTCGGAGATAACACAGGTGGCTTTATTTTTTTTTAACTCTTTGATAATCCTGATACTACTATCTTAGGTCACTTCATATAGCCTGATTCTCTTTTCTTGGTAATTGACTTTTGCTAAATATTTTTATTTTTCTATGTATAGGTTATGTCTCTCCTTAGATCTCTATTGATAACCTATAAACCTTAAGACACCTTAAGATCGAACATACCTATGTTTTTTCTCACACGGCTGTGACATAACACATATAGCTCTATAACTTAAGTTTTATCCTGTCTTCAGTAAAATCTCTAGTTTACTGTGTCTGGTACTTATAGATTCATTTACTTCTTTTGTTTTCGGTTGACCCATTTTGATAAGGAGGAATCTGTGTCATCTTTTACCCCAATTATAGTTTCTGGGCCTAAATATGGTCTTTCAGACTCTTGGCCAGTTGCCTGATGGTTGACACACAAGTCCTTTTTGCCCTGCCATCAAAAATGTTTTCAAGTTGTAGTGTTTTCGCTGGTTTTGAAGAGTTTGCATGCATCCTGACTATTTTGGATTTGTCCTTTTTTTACACCTTAGTGTTTTCAGAATTCGCTGTCTGATCTTATAAAGATTTATTTGAAAGTGTAACCTTCTTTAAAGTGTTTTATGTCATTAGCATTAATATGCTGTTTAAAGACCAAGGTGAACTTCTTCAATATGCCTTATTACTCACTTTTTGTAATGGATCACTTATAAACTGTTTTCATATTTTATGCTTTCAAGGGAAATAACCTAACCTTTTTCCATTCTATATAATTGTACTTGTTTTTCTACTGATTTCTTCTTCTATTTTGTAGTCTTTTAAAACTTTATAGAACTTTACAAAAGATGATTCCCCAATATCTGGTCAGTCCCTCTTTTCAGAAATTATTTGTCGCTGTTATATGTCGACTGTTATTATTTTTATTCCCAACTAAATTTGTTCACTTTTGGAGACTGTATGAGGTTGTCTAGCTCCTTGTGTATATGCTGTAATGAAGGATGTTTTTTTCTAGCTGACAAGGTTATAATCATTGCCACTGGATGAACATATTTGCCAACTGCATGCTGTATAATTGTGGGCAGCATGTTTTTGTTGAGTTTTTAGTCTACCCGTTTGATGAACCATAGCCTTTGCATGTTTTTTAATTTACACTAATACTACCAGGACTATATAATTACAAAAATAGATTGGCTTAAATGGTCTAGATCAAAGATCTTTTGGGGTTGGTGATTACCTTCTAATCCTTTGGTGCCTCTGAAAAGATTTGAAAACATGAAACTTGAAAAATGCCTCTGCAACCGCCTCAGTCAACCAAACCTTGGACAGATGCAAGGAAAATAGATTCGCCTGGGGCTCTTTCTGTATGCCGAAAATGCTTCCAACCATGAGCAGCATGAGGGTCTTTTGATGAATTGATGAAACAAAATAAATATTTTCCATGACTCATAACAACTTGTCAGTTCAATATGATAGAACGAAATCTTAATAATATGCCATGCATGGTGTACACTCTTGTGTACTGGAGCCAGTTATTTATTTGTATGATTTCCCAAGTTTTAAGTACGTGTAAAAAAGGTGGCATTTAAGAGTGTCTTCAGGCTCCAGAGACAACAGATTTAAGGAGGAGCCACCACAAAATTCTAAAAAGAATTGAAATAAACGAGATGACTACAACAGCACCTGACATTTAATGTACGTGCATAATTACCCAAGTTATAAGTATGTATACAAAGTGTCAACAGGCTCTTGAGACATAAGTAAATAAAAGCCGACCTAAGGAACCACCACAAGAGTCTGAAAAGAATTTAAGTATACGATATGGCTACAATGGCATCTGTCAAATTAGGTGAAAAGCTCAACTTTGTCATACCCTTCCAAGTGGACATAGACAATAGAGACATTTGGAAAAAAAAGGTGGCCCTAAGTTCCAAGCAGAGGCCATGGTACATAGTTGGATTAAAGAATATCACCCAAGCAAAGCCCCTTAGACTAAGCCCCAAGGATTTTCCAAGCTGAAATCTGTACAATAAAATTCTCTGCATAACAGTTAATAGAGAAAAGTATGAAATGTGCATAGATATTTTTTCAAAAAGTCAGGCAGCCAAAAAGGCACTGAATGCATAAGCATAAGCTTTCAACTGCAAATTTGTCTAAGTGTCTAATGATACGAGAAAGCAAAACAAGATTATCTTAAATTGGGTTCCTGAATGTAAAATTATAGAAGGGAACGAACAGCTGAATACAGCCAAAAGAGGGGTAACCTTCTTACCCATGGGACCAGAACCCTAAGTGCTCTGGAGTGTATGCTTAAGTTGGAACTGGAAAAATGAATTGAGAAAGAAAAACTCGAGCATTCTGAGTATGAAACAAGCTAAATATCTCAAAATAGAAGCCGGAGGAACTCTCCCCCAGCTTGTAGGATTTGAGAAGAATCATAGGGTTCTCTATCTGCTACCGTGCTTTTAACTATGACCTTAAGAAAATGGGTCAAAAACATGCCAGCTCTGTCAGGAGGAACTAAAGACGTCGGCATAGGACATTCCTCATGCTAAGGAGATCCACAAAGAAGCACCAAGGAAAGTGCTCAGTATGGAATACGGCGCACTTTCCAAAGTATGGCTGTATAATGCAACGGTTCCAATTTTTTAGGTTGCTCTAGGAAAAAGAATTGTATCCTGCAACACCTTCTGAAAACCGTTTTAAAATATTATTACCCCAAATGGTTTTAAGGTGATCATCCAGTACTTTTTTTTTTCTTTAACTTTTTATTTGTTTTTTACAACTGCATTCTTTGATGCAACGAGTAAAACAGATAGTATTTACATGTAAACTTATTAAAGGTGGCGTGAAAGCTTGAACAATTACCATCCAGTGATGGTAGCCGTTAGTACTTCATACGATGAGTGAGATGTATTCCTTCGTCGATGTCAATCGCTAAGATTGTCGCGGGGCCACCGACGCTTCAGTCTTCTATTGGGATTGTTCGGTAATGTGGTGCAAGACAGGTTTTTCACGAAAGGGTTCGGATGATGGAGTAGTTTGGAGTGGAACGTTTTGTAGTGATGTTGGGCTAGCTCGGTAACAAAAGGGACGTATAAGACAGTATGGATGGTGTGATTGGATATATAGAAAGGGGCTTGTACTATTGTTCGGAGGATTTTAGATTGAAGGGATTGGATTCGATTGAGGTTAGAACGCTTAGCAGTACCATAAAGTTCAAGTCCGTATGTCCAAATGGGGGCCAGAAGGGCAATGTAAAGTTTTCTTTTGTTTGTTAATGAAAGTTTTGATCGTCTGTCCATTAGTCGTTTAAGCATGAAAAATCGTGTATTACAGTCTGTGCGTTTAAGTCGTGTATGGGGGTTCCACGTCAGTCGTTTGTCTAGGTAGAGTCCGAGGTATCGTACGTGGTTCGCAATTGGGATGGGAATGTTGTTGAGGTATACTGGTGGGAGTGTTTTCTTGTTTAGTGTAAATATTATGTTCGTTGAGTTGGCTTCATTGATTCTAGGGGCTAGAATTCTTCATTCTCCACCGACGGAGCCAGGATTCTAGGGTGTTTAGGTGATTTTGAAGATTACGAGAAGCAGTGACAGGATCTTTATCGGGAGAAAGGATTGCGGTATCATCGGCAAAGGTGAAGGTAATAGTGTTTGGTTGTGTAGGTAGGTCATCCAGTACTAGCAGTAGTCGATACAAATCTGTGTTCATGCAAGTTTGGAGTTACAGTTTATTATGATTTTTTTTACAGTTCGAGGGAGAACGTAATCGGTCACGAACTGTCGACTATCCCTTGCAGATTACGTAGATAAGTTGAACGACAAGTCTGTGGACTTCTTTCTTGGGACAAGTATGACGATAATAACTGTGACGATGACATTGGGGCAGCATGGCAGTTACTGCCTTACTCGTAACCTCCAACATACTGATAACATTGTCATTAAAGATTGTCAGTACACATCTGTCATAGCTTCAGAGGATCTGGTGACTTCGTTTGGGCTAAAAATGTCACAAGAACCGGACATCCCTTTCAACCGACAGTTGAGAAACGCAACGAAGCAAATTCACTCCATCTCCGATTCACTGGTGAACGCAAAACTAGCATTCGGTAAATATATTTCTATTATTATATATCTAATTAATTTTGTAAACTTAACTGCAAGCCATATCTAGGATTTTGGGATGGCTTCGTTGTGAGGCAGTCTGCTTCCTCTTGCCAATCGCCTTTACCCCAGCCTATACTTATCGGAATTCCTTGTTTTCCAAAAATATCTTTAGTTTGATAAACCAGCGTAGGGTTCATTCACAGGTTTGTCAAATTTCCAGAGGCTCCATCTTCAGTTAGAAACTTTTTGTAAGATTAGTTAGTTTTATATACATATTTTTTAATAAATGTAACTCCTCACTGAAGATGGCGCAATGATGAAACACATTTGAGTAATTCGACAAATCCGCAAGTGAAAATGGACCCAATAAGTGACCCTATGCTGGTTCAGAAATGAACATTTATTATTGCTTGTTTCCTCTAATAATAATAATAATAGCGGAAAAATAAAATGGAAAACAATAAAAATTGCGGGGTAATACACTACAATGCCCAATTTCACAATTTAAATAAGAAAAATAGCTCCTTCAAAAAAAAAATATATATATATATATTATTGTGTTTTGTTTCTTATTATTGTTATGTAGAATTAGTTATCATACTTTAATGGAAGAATAAAAGGATAAAGATGAGCTAATCACGCTGAGATTGTTGCTAGTCTGACTCCATTATTATTATTATTATTAGCCATAAAAGCTTATGGGGAAATTTTAATTTATGAAAAAAACTCATAATTTTAATTAAAAAAAAAAAGAAAAGAAAAAGAAACAGAAATAAATTTTATAATTTAATTAAATTTATTGTAACTTGGCCTTCCGAATTAAGAATTAAGAAAAGAAAATCAAAGCTTGGATGGCAATAGGATAAATTAGGTTACGAGTGAATGTTTGGAGTCAGAGTTTTATAGCACTCAGAAGAGAAATAGCAAACCTAAAATAGAATGTTCGGATGTTAGGGCATGAAATGACCTTAGCCGTTAAAATGCCCTTAAAAATTAATAATAATAATATAAGGTATCAGTGGCCACAACGTTTTAGGCGTTAACAGGCTCATCACTGTAAGGTAAAGGTCCCGGGTTCAAATCCAGCAGCCTGGCATTCAAACCGGACATGCTTACAAATTTTTTTTTTTTTAATAATAATAATAATATAAATAATAGTTCACTAATTTTTGTGGTTCGCTTGACCAATTAATATCATTCAATTAATTAAGGTTTTTAGGTGAGATAAAAGTCAGTGTCACGAGTGGGATTTGAACCCACGACCTTCGGCTTGATACGCAGCTGCTCTACCACTTGAGCTACCGTGACCTCGATCCACTCGGACACTAACTTCCCATTTCAACCCCCCACCTTTTTGGAGTTTTCCCTCCTTTTATCTCAACTAAACGCCCTAATTAATTGTAATATATTAATTAGTCAAGTGGACCACGAAATTAGTGAATTGTATAAATTAAAATTGAAGTATACTTCACTAAAGCTCTCCGTGGCCATTTCATTTGTCGCCGATTCTCCAAACCGATACCGCCAAGTATATGTATCGGCCAAGTATTTCGAAATTCAGAGATTACAAAGTTTTCAATCCAAAATTTTAAGACTAATTGTTTCTGCCCCTTTTTACTTAAACAATAATACACTTCACAAGATCTTCACATCCCAACAGAACATATTACAGATGTTTTCATAGTAAATTACAATTAATTAAGGTTTTTAGTTGAGATAAAAGTCAGAGGCACGAGTAGGATTCGAACCCACGACCTTCGGCTTGATACGCAGCTGCTCTACCACTTGAGCTACCATGACCTCGATCCACTCAGACACTAACTTCCCATCTCAGCCCGGCCTTTTTTGAGCTTTCCCTCATTTTTGCCATTTTTCAATTAGGAGGTTGAAGCAGAGGATAGTTCCTTCGCCTTCTGCTTTCAAAGATTTATAAATTTCTTAGCTGTCCTCATACCTGGACTGTTTAAATTTTGTTTCTTGATCGATTTTCCCAGTTTCAACACACAGTAAGTTGTAGCTCTAGTCCCATGGGTTGTACCATTTTTGGCTATTGGTCAGCTGTTCATTTTGTTCGACGCGTTCATGTCCAGGAACCAACTTTAATATAATTCATTAAATTCACTAATTTCGTGGTCTGCTTGTCCAATTAATTCATTACAGTTTATTAAGGTTTTTAGTTGAGATGAAAAAAGTCAATGACATGAGCTGGATTCAAACCCACGATCTTCAGCTAGATACACTGCTGCTCTACCACTTGAGCTATCGTGACCCCCGAATTCCGCTCGTGCCATTTACTTTTTTTCATCTCGACTAAAACCCTTAATGAATTTTTATGTAATTTTTGCGTTTCCATAGACATTAGGCAGTTTAGGTGCTCTATCCAATTAATTTTTATTTCAATAAGAAAAATCTTATCGGGTGTGATGAGATTTGAGGTTGAAATCACATTTAAAGAAAGAAATAGATTTATTCACATTAATCCTAGTAGTTTGTTGGTGACAAAAAAACAATATTTAATAACATAGAATTTATTTATTTCATTATATTGGGAGGTGCAAAGCATCCTTGTGAATTACCTTACAAAAATTTGTAGGACAATCTTTTGTCTGTACTCAAGATAATGTAATTGCAGCCATGTCAGACAATGACATCTGGGCGGAGGGACTGCTCGTCTTCTACGAAATTTTTCGCTACTTGGAAGAAGCGATGGAACGACACTGCGGCGAACCACTCGGCGAGATGTTTATCGACGGTATGAGAAGGACGGAAGCATTCGAAAGCGACCTCAACTTCTACCTAGGAGATAACTGGCGTCGGAACTACACCATACGAGAAAGTGTCGGCAATTACCTCGCCCGTCTGCGCAAACTTGAGGCCGACAATCCGAATCTGCTCATCGCCTATGTGTACCACTTGTACATGGGCTTGCTCTCAGGGGGACAGATACTTATGAAGAAGCGTTCCCTGCTTGAAAAAGTCAACGCAACAAACAAGGAAAAAGAAGGAGCTGCAGTGACGGATTTTTCAAATTTGAGTATATTCAACCTCAAGAAGGAAATTATAAACAAGATCAATTCCCTTGCTGAGTACATGGACAATGAAACAAAAGACGCCATTATCTTGGAGAGTAAAAGGGTCTTTGAATTAAACAATGAACTAGTACAAAGCATTAAAGGCACAAATTCTGTCTTGCTCAGAAAATGTATTATCGCCATTTGTGTTCTCATATTCTGTTATTGTATATTAATAAAGTTAAAATTTTAATAGGTTTTTTCCTTTTATTTATTAAAAAGTTGTATTGTATATTTCATGCATAAATAATAAAATAATTGTTTTATTCAGTTCTTTTTATTATTTGTTGTAAATATTGTATATGTGTAAATAAAGTAAGTTTTAGTTCCATGTGTTTGATATTTTCATTAAAATAAACCATAACTAATATTAAATAAACATAATAGTTGATGACTGAAATTATTTTCAATCTTATTACGATGACTTTTTTATTTATTATACAGAGATCATGAGTTGCGATTTTGCTGAGACGTAGATGTAGAAAACATTTTCTTTTTCGTAACTTTATTCAAATTATCTCCAGGGCCTAAGATTCATAATCACTGTATAAATTTTACGAATATATGTAGGATGTAAAAAAGTTAATTTACAAAAAAATGTATTTATACAATGCTAGAAAATTTTACATAAAATAATGAATATATGCAATGCTAGACAATTTTAGATTAAAAAATGAATTTATACAATGCTAGAAAATCTTATATTAAAAAATGAATTTATTCAATGTTGGAAAATTTTAGATTGAAAAATGACTGTATACAATGCTAGACAATTTTAGATGAAAAAAGTATACAATGCTAAAGAACTTTAGATCCAAAAAATGAAGTTATAAAATGCTAAAAAATTTTAGACTCAAAAAATGAATTTATACAATGCTAGAAAATCTTATATTAAAAAATGAATTTATACAACGCTAGAAAATTTTACATTAAAATAATGAATTTATACAATCCAAGACAATTTTAGATTAAAAAATGAATTTATACAATGCTAGACAATTTTACATTGAAAAAATGAATTTATACAGTGCTAGAAAATTTTACATTAAAAAAAATGAATTTATACCATGCTAGAAAATTTTACATTAAAATAATGAATTTATACAATCCAAGA
>CM077114.1:6346307-6379971 GCA_039619505.1 Cimex hemipterus | reverse complement strand
TATACAATGCTAGAAAATTTTACATTAAAAAAATGAATTTATACAATGCTAGAAAATTTTACATTAAAATAATGAATTTATACAATCCAAGGCAATTTCAGTTTAAAAAATGAATTTATACAATGCTAAAAACTTTTACATTAAAAAAATGAATTTATACAAAGCAGGTAAGAGAGGTAATTGTTTTGAATAAGTCTGTACACAATTCCTCCCTGCCACACCCTTGTCTGTGGCAACATGCAGAAATATGGGTGAAATCCATTTCCGGTGACATGACTTTCGCTCATTATTTATTTTATCAAAAAATTTCATTTCACATTATTTACATTGCTTAATCCTCCTAGAAATATAATGCAATGTTTTGACTGAAGAAGTATAACCCTTTTTTTAAGTAAATTGAAAACAAAAGTATACTTCATAAAACACCTTGTAATACTCCTGATTAAATGGGAAATTTCTTTGCCCTTGACCCACCAAAATATTTACGTTCGGGTTTTGATTTTTTGCATATGTGAGTCTTTTATGTAAAAAGTTTGTTACATCTGTTTTCACATGAATTTCCATGCGGTTTGCCCTTAAAAAATATCGCTTCCCTTGCCCTATTAGAAAATTTTTGTTTCAAGATGAAAATAATTATTTTTCTTTATTTCTAATACAAGGATAAAGTTTAAGGCCCCTTAGAAAGGGAGATCATGATTAAAATTTTAATGTGTACTTTTTTCTTTTTTTTACTGAAAGATTTTTAATATTTATTTATTAAATTCTTAAAATAAAATAAAAATTATGATGTAAATAAAAATAATAAAACAGAAACCTTGTTTCAACAAAATTTTTATTTTTCATTTGTTTGTTTCTCAAAATTCCATGTGATCTGTTTTCTCCCCCAAAAAATACCAATTTCCTTCACCTAAGTCGTTAGAAAATCACAGGGTAGTTAGTAAAAAGAAAAAAAAAAGGTAATATGAACGAGAATTCCGATGAGGAGGGCGGGGCAGCGTCCCAGGAATACTACTTCTACAGCCTTGGGCGGACGCTGATCTCAATGAGCCGAATAACCAACCTGAACGTGAGGACGCTCATCATTGTTGGTCAGCCAATCACGAACTTGGATGGAATCGAAACGCTGACCAACCTATCAGAGCTTTGGGTGGTTGAGTCTTCCCTCAAGGTAAGCTGTAACCGGCGGCATTGACGAATTTAAATAAAAATTTACATTGCACTGGATTCAAGTATATACCTACCATCTAGCCCTCAGTCTCTGTTCCTGCTCGGTTCATTTAAAAATTTTCAAACGCATCTTGAAATTTTGAACATTTCTTTTTTACAGGCCTGGAAGATAAAATTAATTTTAAAAACACACATGATCAATTTGTTTAATATTTTGATAGGGGGAAAAGTTGTTATTTCAACTTCTACTGCTCTTAATATACCTTGTATAACAGCGATAAATTTAAAAAAAAAAATTATATTTACTTTATTTCTTATTATAATATACACTGCATCTAGGAATGATTTTCTTAAATATATGGAACATTTTTTAAGCATAATTTCATACAATTTGCAACTAAAATATTTCAACAAATGATAGAAGATATTTGTATAATTTTTTCTGAAAATATCCTCTACTGGTTTACATTTTAATTTATATTTTTGAAACCTCACAAAGTGACCTCTTTTGCCTTAAGCTAACGACAGGGCACTTCATGAGGGATCGGAATGCACAAATAAAAAACTAAAACAATTGAAAGTAGTTTCAAATTTGTTTTAACCTCATTTGAAGAAGTAGGGTTTTACCCATTTACCACTTAACCTTTCGTGGTCGATCTCTGCTAATGAATTTCCTTAAAGATTTTCATTTATTTAACGAAGTACGGAATTTTTCCTAGGGGTATGGCATCTAGGACATTAACACAGTCCTAGGTGCCGTAATTTTTTCCTGGCTACATCAGGGCAGTTCTAAATGCAAATTGCCCCCACTCAAATAGTGGTATTTTTTGCTGTCTTCAATATCTAACAGGCTCTGGATATAATTCCAAACAGCTCTGAACCACCGATGATTTGTCTTGCCGTCTACCAAATAGAATGATATTCTTTTGCTAGTACTACCCAGGCTTTTGATCTCCTTGGAAGGTCGTTCAATACCATGCTTAAAATACTGCAGTATATTTCTCAAGGCCTATATAAATACAAGTCCTTGTTTAATTTTCATATATACCAACTTGTGACTTATACTCGGTTTTAGATCCATCTGTACACCGGATCCCAGTCTGGTCTTCATTCTTTGAAATTTTTTATTGAACCTGAATTTTGGAATCATGGCATGGACAGGTTATAGAACCTTGTCTGATGTTCTTCTCCAAGTTTTAATTGTTCTGTTTTTTTTTGTTTTTGATTTGTTTTTCCGGCTGGCAAGCTGTCTGGGCTATTGCCGGCACCTTGTATTTCTTACAACTCACGTTTTAAAAATGTATTTATTTTATGTAAGTTAGTTTTTCTGTACGAAGTCTGGCGATCTTTCTGGTTGTGTTCAGGAAACTTTTTTCTGCATTTTTACCCGTCCCACATGTGATGAAAAGGCCCTGGAAACTACCTCATTCACTACCATTCAATCCTAGCCTAGCCTATATGCAAGTTTCACTACTTGATATTCCTCTGAAGACCCACTCAAGTTCATGCTAATAAATACATCCATATGTTATGTACAATTAAAATTACAATTAACCTAAATTTTAACCTAGGTTGATGGGTTTATGGAGTACTAATATAGTACTATTCCACCATAGACCCACTCATGCATACACTACTATCACACTAATAAATACATTCACTCAAACAATAGCTGATCATTCTGTATTTACAAATTTAAGAAATGCTAGCCTATGGCACATTTAATATTACAACAGTGCCTCTGCATTCTAAAAGATATTATAGCCTAATACTAACCTAAAATGGTGGGTCTGTGGAGTATCTGATATTCCAGCACAACCCACCTATACACACCCACTTTCGTGCCAATAAATACATTCATTCTACCCAAAACACACAAAGATCACCTAGTTTGGTGGGACTGTGGCCGACCACTACCCACCCATACACTCACACATTCTTGCTTATAAATACACTCACTTCAGGAAGGGAAAAGGAAACCACGTGTGAAGAAGCATTAAAAGCAACCATATGCATTTATTTGCTTCAGATATTAAATTATTTTCTCGCTGTTGTCATTGCTGTGTTGTGAAACCTCTTTCAAACTCAAGGAAAGGTCACACCTTGTCCTGTGTGGTGCCAATAGTTCGCATTCGGTTAGAAAATGCTCAGTTATTTGTGCACTGCACAATGGGCATCTCCGTGGACTTTTTCCCGCCAAGAGATGACCATGCATCAGTCTAATGTGGCCGATTCGCAGTCAGGTCAACATTCTTTTTTGTTTTGCTCGTATAATAACATGGCACACGATTTGACTGACTGTTTTTGGTTCTTTTAATTTGTCAGTCATTTTGTCCCAGCAGTTATGCCAATCTTTGCAACAAAGATTCTTCATATATTTTTTGACGTCCCAGGGGGGGGCCGCGTTGGCCGAGTGGTTAAGGCATCAGACTCTCGGCTAGTAACGATATCTAACCTGTCTCTTTATATTGTCCCAAAATTGTTTTATAGGATTCATTTCGGAACATGTGTTTCCTTCAAATAATGAGCGACAACTTGAGCTACATGCAGTTTGTCATGACACCAAGCGATCCTCAATAAATGAAGCGAATGGGACCTCAGATTCCAAAAGAAATTCCTCGGTGTATTTTAATGCAGTCAAAGCGTCATATTATTATAAAGTTTGGTATAGACATTGATTCCTCCACATACCAAAACTGACTGTCTGAAAAGGATGGCATGGCACATGACGCCCCGAGTGTCCTCCATCTATGTCTTCCCATACAATCCAGGTCAGGGGAGCTTTCCAATGTTCATCCAATCGAGATGCTAATTTGTAAATACTTGATGCACCTTCTGTAGAAAATCTGAATGTCTGGAGGCTAGGACATTCTCATAAAAGTTTCTGACTGTTTTAGAAGTCATCCTTACAGTTTAGAGTTGACTACCTTCCAAGGAAGCCATCAAATGACAGTACCGTAGCGCACTAAGAGCAATAAAATTATTGTGTCACCTATTTCCCTTCAATCGAGACCTCCTCTGGTCCTAAACTGCTTCATAATAGATGATAAAGCACAGCACACAAGGGGCCGCAGTAGCCGAGGGGTTAAGGCGTCAGACTCTCGGCTAGTAGACCCCGCGGTCATGGGTTCGATCCCCACCATCGCCTCTGGAATTTTTCTGACGCGTAAGGGGACCGGTGGCCGCAATTAAAAGAAATTGACACGGCACTCATCATCACACCATCATTGTACTAATTGCTCTGTTTTGTGGAGTCCTGTTAGCCTCTGTTAATTTTAGCTCTAGTCTTTCCCTGGATAATTCAAGAAGAATTCCAGTTAAGCTAATTTTTGATCAATACTGTGGATCCTGACTTCCCTCAGATGTCGATAAGCAAAGAAAGTTTTAATGTTGAAAAAAATATTTTCCAAAGGTATTAATCGATATATTTTATAATATATTACGGGTTTTTTTATTGTCAGGATGCAACACAAATAAGTACGTGCACACATCTGAAAAAGCTATACCTCTACTCGAACCAGCTGACGAAATTTCCTGAATTGAAGCCATTGAAAAGACTCAACACGCTTTGGATCTCTGGAAATTCACTCGACAGCATCGCCGTATGAATTTGACTTTTTTTTGTAATTTCTTCGTTTTAAAATGGTAATCCGATTTAGGAAAACATACCCAAAGAATTGAGAGAATTGAATCTTGCGGACAACAACATTTCGCACATCGATAGCTTGCGCAGATGCCATAAGTTAGAGACGCTCAATCTCGCCGGAAACAACATTAGAAGATTGAATGTAAACACTTTACACAAAAAAAAATGGAAAATTTTAAACTTATATTTTATTTCTATTTTTAGGACATTGATGTATTAATTCCTCTGACAAAACTGCAGAGCCTTATTTTTGCAGACCAAATGTACGAAGCAACACCTGTCACATCACTGATTAATTATAGATCCTATATTGTGAGAAAAATGCCGCAGTTGAAAAGTTTGGATTATTTCAAGATAGAAGAAGAAGAAAGAGAATCTGCTAAAGTAAATTTATATTAAAGATGTTCCTTTTTTTTTTTTTTTTTTTTTTTTTTTTTTTTTTCAAAACTTACTTTTTTTTAAATGGGTATTTTAGATGTACTACAATAGAAAGATGCGGTATTACAATATGGCCTGCTCAATGGCCTGGAATAAATATTTCAACGAGAAGAACCAGGAGATTTTAAAAAGTTTCAACGACATGAGAGCGCTAAAAAAAAGACACTACATCAATGCACTTACTGCTGTAAAAGTACAATTTGATACTAGTCCGTAGGTTTTAAAATTGATTAAACATTGTAAACTTACTGTTAGTTTTATTTAAGGCTGAGAAAGAAAAAGACTGGAAGTTAAAAGAGGAATGTAAAAAACTCCGCCAGTTGCTTGACAGCGCAGCTTTCAACTGGGAGTGTAATCACGGCCGGTGTAATGAAGCTCTGGACAAAAATCTTGAGGTGAATTAATTAAGACTCTTTTTATAGCTGTTAACTTTATTTTCTAAATTCTAAAATTCTAAATTTCTAAAACACAAACATTGTGCCAAGTTGAGCCTATTCCATCCAGCCACTGTGGTTGGTCTTCAAAAACGGGGGGGGGGGTCCAATTCAACATCCAATACATGCAGTTCCAAATTATTTGCTTGATATTCCTCCAACACCATTTACACATATACTAACCTAATTGAAGAATAATGTGTACTCGATATTCCACCATTGACCCTCTCGCATTCCCGCTAATAAATACATTCACTCTCAACACAAACTAGGTGGAGTTCTCTCATTTGACAACCTACCCGTTAGCAATGCTGTAAAATTAACGATTGATTTACAAACAAACTGCCTTGATAGTATAGTGAACTTAATGCTTAAACAAAAAGTACAAACTTTTGTAAAACAGAAACGCTCATTGGAAAAAAAAATTCCATAGAGTAGAATTGTCCCCCTATCTCAACCTACAACCTTGAATTTTCTCCCTTTTTGCCATTTTTTGGTGTCCGAGAGGATCGAAGTCACGATAGCTCAAGTGGTAGAGCAGCGGCGTATCAAGCCGAAGATCGTGAGTTTGAATCCCACTCGTGCCATTGACTTTGTCAACTAAAAACCTTAAGTTAAGTGTTATATTTATAAACATTATGCTAAGTTGAACCTATTCACTTCGGTCTTATCCATCCAGCCACCGAGGTTGGTCTCAAAAATGGAGGGGTTGTCAATTCAATATCCAATGCATACAGCTCCAAATTATTTGCTTGACATTCCTCCATCACCATTTACACATGTACTAACATAATTGAAGACCATTGACCTCTCGCATTCACGCTAATAAATACATTCACTCTCAACAGAAACTGGGTTACACAACTATTATTACTAGATAAAATAGAACGACCCGTTTCCAACGAGAATCGGAACAGGGGTCCCGAATATTTTCTGCCATAGTCAAACACAATTCTTAAATCCGGTGGCATCCTGAGGAATGCGTTACCCTTTAATTAGGTGAGACATATCAAGCGACCTTTTCCTAATTTCTAAATTGTTCAAATAGATAAAATTGAATCTACTAGAACTTGAGCTTCAACATTTTGGAAATGTCCATTTCATCGAGCACAGCGAAGATTCTAAACTTTTAAGTATACTTGAAGAATGTCTTGAAACTTACCTTTGCCCATCACTTAAAAGGTATGGTGAATTTTTTTTTTTTCATTTTTTTATTGTCTTGTGTATATATTATTTTTATATATTTCTATAGGCAAATTAATTTGGAAAGCGTAAAAGTGGACAAGGTGATACATATCGCACATACAAACCACAACTCGTACGACAGGCTCCAGAGTATATTTGAAATTGAGCAAAACGGATCATTGGAAGATCGCTTCCTCATTCTCAACTCGCCTGTCGCTGTTGTCGACCTGGAAGAATGGCCATTTGAGTTCATTCAGAACTACCTGGCTCCTAAAGCGGTAAACCAAACTGCTTTCTGATTTTTTTTTTTTTTTTTTAATTTCCTTTACTCCTTGATTTTAAAGGGATCTCAAAAGCACTGCACGATCACAAATAGCATCGGAATCGCCGACAAAGAATGGCTTACGGCAAATGGGATTTACAAGAATATACTCTTAACCAATGAGAAGAAGCAAGGTCATAGAGTTTTAATCTTTGCTTACGTGCTTACGCCTGCAGCACTTGAATGGTAAGAAATAAACTTTTAAATATATAAATAAAACATTTTATCGATAAAAATTTTATTTAGTTGTTCTCAAGAAGAACTTGGCGTGTCGCACGTGTCGGACAAGGTGGAACAGAGAGAGCCATGCACGATATGCAAACTGTACAAGACAAACTTATGGGAGAACACTTATCCAATATTTGTCACGCATTACCATTACGAGTACAAAATCAAATTTGTGAGTGGAAGTTGTCAATGACGACATTGCGTTTGGTCTTTTTATAAATTGTTTCTAACAGGATTTTGAAAAGGACAGCAGCAGACTTGACATCCCTTCTGGGGCCATCTACGAGAACTCGCCCACCTTCTCGAGCGTGATGGAAAGCACAAAGTTCGAAACTGTCTCCTGGCACGGTCTGATTTCGCTCACGCTGTCCAAATGTCGTCTTTCGTCCTTCGGTACAATTATCCTACCGTGTAAGTCAGACAAATATAAGAATCACGGGTTTTCGTAGGTCCGGTGACACCAATCCATAGCATAAAACGGCTGGATATCACTTACAATAAACTAACCAGCTTGCAAGAAGTGTTCAGAATTTTTCCAAACCTAGAGGGATTGCATGCTTCCTTCAATGAAATTACATCTGTCAACAATCTGATGGTAATTTTTTACTGGAAGACTGTTTTTAATTTATGCGTGAAGTTGTTATGTGATGATTTTTTTCTTTTTTAAGGAAATGCATCGCTTAGAAGAGCTTGACTTACAGTGGAACCGACTTTCGTTATTATTAGTGGCCCTGCAGAATCTTAACAAGGCATGTCCGAACCTCACGAGTCTTAACATGAGCTACAACGCATTCAAGGACGTTTACGATCAAAAGCACATCCAATATTTCGTTTATAAGTTCTTTCCAACACTGCGGAAGTTTAATAACGAATGGCTTGGAAGCGAGAACATAATGAGCTGTTACAAACTGAGCATGAAGGACCTCCCGATGGCCTATCTGTCCGAATCGACGATGAACAGGATAAAACAGCCGATCAAGCTGTCCTGGAGCGGGCCGCTTTGTCTCAAGCACTCCGATTTCCGTACGACGTCCCACATCGCGATCAACGAGCAGAGGGAGTTGACCTGCGTCTACATTGAAAAGTACAAGTGTTTCCACGACTTCCAGATCGATTCGCCCAAAGGGAGCATACGCTGGCTTACGATCAAGAACAACCAGTTGACAAATTTGAAATTTCTAAGTATGATGCATAAACTGAAAGAGGTGGATGTTTCGTTCAACCTATTGCAGAAAGTCGGCGATTCATTCGCAGGACTGCGATACCTCGTGAAGTTGAATCTAATGGGCAACTACATCACAACTCTCGAAGGATTCAAGGGCATCGATTTACCACAACTTAAGGTTTTAATTTTTTTAAAACTATCAAATAACTCTAAGTAATATTTTTCTTTTATATTACAAGGTTTTGAATGTTTCAAAGAACAATATAAAATCTTTCTATGGAATCGAATCATTTGTTACGATAGAAGAGCTTTATGCATCGTCAAATGATATAAGAAAATGGGAAGTCATGGAGTTTACGAAAACCTGGAAGATGTTGCGTATTGTCGATTTGTGCGACAATAACATAAACGACCCATCAATGCTGAGAAAATTTTTGATATTTCACGGCCCAAAAATTGAGGTATTTTCTTTTTGTATTAAAAAAAAAATTCAAGAAACTTTATTAATTTTTTTTTTTTTTTAAGTATGTCAATGGCGTGGCTATTTGCGAGCAGGACATTACTGCTGCTACAAATACATTGAGTGGCCTCCTCGACAAAGATTATCTGCACAAACTTTATAAACCGCAAGAGCTGATGCACATGACCGAATTGACGATAAAAAAAGTCGGCCTGAGACAGGTATATAGTCTTAATTAAAAAAAAAAAAAAAACAAAGCTTAACAGAGTTTCTCTTCAAATAGATTTCCGTAAGCAGTTTAGCTACTATGAACTTGACAAGTCTGAACCTAGAGCGTAACGCCTTATCGACATTGAGTCCGCTCTCCCATCTCAAAAGTTTAAAAACAGTCTGCCTTTCGTTCAATCAAATAAGCAGATATGGCGACAGCGCTGAGGATTTCGATCAGCTCGAAGTGCTCTACCTCAACTTCAACAATATAACAGACCTTAACCCTTTAGAGCTTAACCGTTGCCCTAAACTTACGACTTTATTCCTTCAAGATAATCAAATCACTTCTTTAGATGGTAAACGATCTCAATTTTTTTTTTTTTTTTTAAATCAAATATTTAAAAAATTGCTTTCAGGTCTGAGAGACAATACCACGCTTGTAAATTTAGTACTAGATAGAAACAAATTGACGGAAATATCGGTGAATGATTTCCTATCTTTTTTCAACCTGAGAGATTTATATCTCGAGTCGAACCAAATTAAAGATTTGAGCTTCTTGAGAAGTTTAAAGAACCTCAAAAGGCTCTTCATCGGTTTTAATCGAATACAAGTAAGCTAAAAGATATAATCGCTCTGCAATATAGTTCGTAAATTGATATTGTTTCAGGACCAAGAAACCTTGGATAATCTACAGCATGTGCCAAAGCTAAAAGAGCTGACATTCATCGGAAATCCTCTTTGCCGACTAAACAGCCATTATGTCGCCATTTTCAATGTACTGCCTCGGCTCTCATACATTGACGGCTTCTATATCGATGATCAACTCAAGTAACAATGCTTAAATCCTATTTAAACAACTACCAGAAAGGAAATTAGCTCGTACGTTATATCAGTGATGTGATAAATATTTATACACTTTTTTTATTTATTAAATATTATACACGAACAGTAAACTTTTTATTGTTAATTTAGTCTATTTTTGAACTAAACTCCTGCTCAAAATTAACGCACCACTTCAATATTTCACCATATGTTTTTCTCAGGTGTTTTTTGAACGTTATTTTTATTTTTAGTATTGTAGGTTATTAATAATAAAACATTACAAATGAAAATGAAAAGCAGAAAAGGACGGTAAACTTTATTAAAAAATATTCCATAAAAAAGACTGAAAAGGTCAAAAATTTTCATTTAAGTTCAAACACAAATTTAATTACTCAGTATCTGGTGTTGCCTCCCCTGGCTTTGATTACTGCATCCAGGCGTCTTCTCATGCTGTTGATGAGGTTTTTTACCCTTTCTTGTGGAATATTCTCCCATTCTTCCAATGCCGCTTGGCGCAGTTGCGAAAGGTTGCTAGGAGGTTGTATTCGGCTCCTAATCCTTTTTTTTAGCTGATCCCAGATATGCTCAATAGGGTTGAGGTCAGGACTACGAGCTGGCCATTCAATCCGCTCAATATTCTGTTCATTTAAAAATTCTTCCACCGATCTCGCACGGTGAGGTCTAGCGTTATCTTGCATGAATAAAAAGCCTTGTCCAATATTCCTAGCGAAAGGCACTACATGAGGTTGGAGGATCTCTTCCACATACCTTGGTGCATTTAGAGACCGTCCTGGAACAACGACTAACTCTGTGCGGGCCTCCATGCTGATACCTCCCCAGAACATGATGGAGCCTCCACCAAAGGCGACGCGAGGAATAATATTGCACTGAGCAAATCTTTCTCCACTTCGTCTCCATGTCCGAGCACGACCATCTGGAGAATTAAGAGCGATTCTAACTTCGTCAGAAAATAAAACTCTCTTCCAGGCATCAAAACTCCAGTTGAGGTGATCCCGGGCAAATCGCAGCCTGGCTACTCGGTGGTCTCTGGTCAGTAGTGGCCCTGAAGCAACCCGTCTACTGCTCAAGCCAAACTCATTCAGCCTTCTTCGAACAGTGGGAGCCGAAATTGAGACATTCCTGGTGCTTTGAAGGAGGCTACTCATTTCCGAACTTGTCACCTGCCTCGTTCTGAGGGCATGTAAGCGCAAAAATCGGTCATCCCTCTCGGTCGTTGCTCTTGGACGTCCTTGTCCAGGCCTCCGTGTGTTGCTGCCAGTTTCATTGAACCGTTGGAGAGTTCTTCCGATGGTGGTATGGTGACATCCAATTATTCTTGCAACTTGTCGCTGGCTGTAGCCCTCCTCAAGAAGAGTCATCGCTCTGACGGCTTCACGCTCACTCAAATGTCTTATGGGCGCCATAAGTTCTAAATTAAAGTTTAAACTTCCAAAAGAAATGGTGTCTGTTAAGCAGATGCAGTGAAACTGAGGAATAAACCAGGAGGAAACTCTTGTGTATCTTACCAAATCCATTTCAAAGCGGATTAACACGATTGTAAACAATTCTTGTTTACTTTTGTGGGATTGTGAAGCATAAAAAAGAGAATAAACATGAAGAGATTTAGCTGGATTTCTCTAAAAAGAATTTCTGTTTAAAAATTAAGGTGGTGCGTTAATTTTGAGCAGGAGTTTATATTTTATGTATACGTTCACCAGGCCAAATCTTAGCACAAGTTAATAATCATTAGATTTAAACATGTTGACATATTGATATGAAAAAACATTCATTAATTTTGTGCTCCTCTTGACCAATTGATATATTACAATTAAGGTTTTTAGTTGAGATAAAAAAAGGCAATGGAATGTGCGGGATTCAAACTCACGACCTTCGGAATGATACGCCGCTGTTCTACCACTTGAGGGATTGTGGTCTTGTGACTCCGATCCACTCGGACACCAACTTCCCATTTCAACCTCACCTTTTGAATTTTCCTTCCTTTTCATCTCAAGTAAAAAACTTTAATTAATAGTAATATATCAATTGGTCAAGCAGACCACAAAATCCCTAACCATCCCTACTTCACTAAAGCTCCCCGTGGCGGTTTCATTTGTCGCCGAGAATCGAAGCCTGATTT
Organism: Cimex hemipterus; assembly: GCA_039619505.1. Classification (NCBI taxonomy): domain Eukaryota; kingdom Metazoa; phylum Arthropoda; class Insecta; order Hemiptera; family Cimicidae; genus Cimex; species Cimex hemipterus. The sequence goes on along the minus strand of CM077114.1, from coordinate 6,367,757 downwards.
CAAAAATGGCAAAAAGGCGGGTAAACGCAAAAGGTGGGGTTGTGATGGGAAGTTGATGTCCGAGCGGATTGAGGCCACAATAGCTCAAGTGGTAGAGCAGCGTATCTAGGCGAAGGTCGTGGGTTCGAATCCTGCTCGTGACAATGAATTTTTTATCTCAACTCAAACCTTAAATTAATTGATTATACATATACCTTTACCCTCTAATTATTTTAACCAAAGTTTTATTAACGCCCTGATGGTAGATGAATGGAAAAACATGAAACTAAAACCAATCTAAAAATTATAACAGCTTTTTTGTAAGACATATTTGGCAACCTACCCGTTAGCTAAACAAAAATCTCTACACATATAAAATTAACCATTGATTTACAAATAAACTGCCTTGATTAGTGCTGAATTACAGTAGAATTGTAGAACTTAATGCTTAAACAAAAAGTACAAACTTTTGTAAAATATAAACACTCAGAAAAAAAATTCCATAGAGTAGAAGTGTCCCCCCCATCTCAACCTACAACCTTTTGAATTTTCTCTCTTTTTTCCATGTTTTGGTGTCCAAGAGGATCAAAGTCACGATAGCTCAAGTAGTAGAGCAGCGTATCTAGCCGAAGATCGTGGGTTCCAATTTTGCTCATGCCGTCGACTTTTTTATCTCAACTAAATTGATATTTATATTTATACACTATTCTTCGTGGTCTGCATGATCAATTAGTATCATTCAATTAATGATATAACTAGTGACATAATAAAATGATTTGCTGAGCTTTCAAAGATTGTACCATCATCAAGGCTAACTCGATATCTTGAGAGCAAGAACTGCATTTGTAATAAAATCACTATTTTTCGAGGTCCGCTTGACTAATATGTTTCAATTAATTACGGTTTTAAGTTGAGATAAAAAAGTCAGTGTCACAAATGGGATTCGAACCCACAACCTTCAGCTCGATATTCCACTACTCTAGTACTTGAGCTATCATGACTTTTTTTTTACGTGGGTTCGCAACAGCAGAGGTCATTATAAACCCTCAGGGTGCTGGTGTTTTTGAAAAAAAAAGAAGCCCATTTGTAAGTACGTTGGGTTCGAATGCAGGGCAGCTGGATTCGAACCCGGGACCATCACCTTACAGTGATGAGCGCCGTGTCAACGGAACCTTGCGGCCACGGACGCCCCCCCTAGATCGTGACTTCGATCGAGTGGAGTGCCCAAGTGGTGTATTGAGCCAAAGGTTGTGGTTCAGCTCGTGTCATTGACTTTTTTATGTCAACTAAAAATCTTAGTTAATTGTTATATTTATAAACTATTTTTCATGGTCTGCTTGATCAATTAATATCATTCAATTAATGAACTGAATGAATACTGGTGACATAGTAAAATGATATGTTTTTAGTTGACATAAAAAAGCCAGTCACAAGCAGGATTTGAACCCACGACCATCGGCTCGATACGCCGCTGCTCTACCACTTACTTGAGCTATCATGATTTCAACCAAGTTGAGTGCCCGAGTGGATCAAAGTTGTGGTAGCTCAAGTGGTAGAGCAGCGGCGTATCTAGCCGAAGGTCGTGGGTTCGAATCCCTATCGTGCCACTGACTTTTATCTCAAGTAAAAACCTTAATTAATTGAGTTATTGACTATTTAGAAGTTATGAAATGTGTTCTGGCGCGATGTAGATTTAGAAAAACATTTTCCTTTATCGTTCTAACTAGACACTGGATTTTGTTTGTCACCACATACGTCCATCTTCGAATCATTATTTATCAGAGCTTTGTATCTAGGAAAGATAATTTTATAGAGCATATTTAACGAATATCACATATTTGATGGAATTTTTAAAACATAAAATAGCATTTATCACACAAAATATACGAGCACAGAACGTGGCAGGCACACACACACACACACACAAAATCCATATAAAAATATAGAAATGTTCATATTTAGTGAACAAAGTGTTGTAGACAAAAAATCAATAAAACATTAAAAAACATGAAACTTCGGTTAGAACATTTAAATACATTTTTTTGCCTAGCTGATTAGTTATTTAATTATCAGTCAATTTGAGTAAGGATAGGCTTTTATTACAATCAGACGTCAATCTGCAGATTCATAACCCATCTTCAACATATCGCATTTAGAAAAAAAGAAAAAAAAAATTATCGGTATTATTATGAAACAACTTTATTTACACAGAAACATTATTTTTTAAAAAATTAGCAACAAGTGCTTGGAAAAATTACATAGTTTAATATAAAACGACTAGAGCTAAACATGTAGAAAATACGAATTATTCTGGAGCCATCAATGCGATTTAGCAGCAAGTTCGGGGCTTTCGCTGTCACTATCGCTCGACGAGCTGCTAGAATTTCTAGTTGCAGCTGAACTCTAAAAAGTAATAAATTAATTAAAGTTTGAGTAAACTCTTTAGAAAAAAGAAAATTGAAACATACTTTTTCTGGAATTACGAATTTAAATTCTTTCCCGTTAAATTCCAGCATGTTCTTCAACCTTAAAAGCACATTCCTATTCATTTTTTCAATAGGGCAAAATTCAAGTGCTTCAGATAACAACCTATTTCCCTCATCTACTTTGTTCATTTTCACTAGAAACATTAACGTATAAATTTATTTTGTACAATAATCAAAATCAGGGGTCGAACTTACGAATGATGTCGAGTTTGCAGCTGTATATCACAGCAAAAGTTGAAGAGCCGACAGAAGCTTCCTTGCTTTTTTCAATTAAATCATCGAGCAATGAAACATCGAGTCGTTGCCTGGCTAGGTTCAATATCGGCTGGAACATGAAGCGGTCAGAAATTTTCAAATTTTCCCAAACTTTTTCGGCCTTTTCCTTTTGCCCGTTGATCGTGTAGTAGATCCACAGTGAATTGGTCGGTGCCATAATTCCTTTGTCTCTATAAAGCTCTACTATTTCTTCGACTAAAAATAAGAAGAAAACTGTTATAAACGGGTTGATTCGGATTAATCAAATATATACATTTGGGAAGGAGTTCTGGCATGACGTTCAGAACCGAGTGGATTCCTCCACGTGGGAAATTGTTTTCACAGTTTTCAAGCTCTTCTGGCGTATTCGCAGAGCTTATTGAATTAACGAGCTGTTTAAGCACCTCTTCTCCACGGCCAGCTTCAACCATGCAATGCGTCTGACGATTCACAAATGAAATCTTCTTTTTAACATCCTGAAACAAATAATCGATTTAAAAAAAATGTTATTAAAAAAAAAATTATAACTGTACCTGAGAAATAAATTGCTCAATTGCATTGAGGGATTCGATATCCCCGACTTTTGCAAGATTGTTAACTATAAGACTTAATGTACTAGTATTCGGCATTACGCCCTGTTTAAGCCATTCGATTACACATTTGCCTGCTAGTGCAATTCTGCCGTTTTCTATCATCAACTTGAAAAGTTTTGTCTTGTCATTCTGTGATAATTGATTTACCATTAACCTAAAAAAAAACCCCTTTTGTATTTGCATTCAATTTCAATATAATTAAGACGTACTTTGACTGTAACAATTCTATTGCTTCATCGACATCTTTGTTAAAAACAGCTGTTCGAAACGCTCTCAGGGGTTCGGAAGTAGTAGTTCTCGGATTTTCACCTATTTAAAAATAGTATTAAATAAGGATAATAAATATTTTTGGACAATATTGAGGAAGACTTCACACTTGCATATTTTCTTTGTTTCGCGGGAAAACATTGAACTATGGACAATGTGACATAACCTATCTAACCCAACCTCTAACCCAGCCCCCTGTTGAAAGGTTAATTTTCATTTTAAAAAAAATTGTGTTTCCAGTCTAAAAACATATCCATGTTAATATTTCATTCAAAAGTTGAATTAACCTGATAAAAAGTAAAGGAAAGTCTATAAAGAATTAGGAACATCCTCCACTCCTCAGCCAGTCGCTCCAAATGTCTTCTAGTGAATTACCTTCTCAAAATGGCTGACGATCTCTTGTGCTCCGCTGCTTTTTGTTTAAATATTAAAAGCAAAAAACCAAGAGGAATTGGTGTAAGAAGTGGCTCCTGAACATAAGCTATAATACCCACATCAATTTCATGAAAGATCTTTCCCTTGAACCCGCTGATTAGAGAAACTATTTAAGGATGGATTTTGTAAAATTAATTAAGGTTTTTACTTGAGATAAGTCAACGGCACGAACAGGATTCGAACCCACGATCTTCAGCTTGATACGCCGCTGCTCTACCACTTGAGAGCAAATATAAATGTCGTGGATTCGAATTCCCTCATGACACTGTTTTTTCATTTCAACCAAAACCTTACAAAAAACAGAGAAAAAAAAAGGTTAACCTCTTATTTATATTTGCTTTAGCTTGTTACCCCCTTGAATAGAAAATAAACAAGTCATGAGAGAAATCACTTTACTTAAAAGGCTACCACATTACAATTTTTTCCAATCCGATTACACATTTGAAAAATGGCAAAAAGGAGGGAAAATTCAAAAGGTGTGATTGAAATGGGAAAAGTTGGTGTCTGAGTGGATGAAGGTCACAATAGCTCAAGTGGTAGAGCAGCATCGTTTCAAGCTGAAGATCGTGGGTTCAAATCCCGCTTGTGCCATTGACTTTTTTATCTCAACTAAAAACCTTAATTAATTGGTCAAGTGGACCAATTATATTTAGTGTTCTTTCAATTAATTAATCTGTTTTGTAAGGTTTAGGTTGAAATGTAAAGTGCCATTAGCAGGACCAGAATCCATGGCCTTCGGCTTGATACGCCGCTGCTCTACCACTTGAGCTATCGTGACTTCGACCCTCTCGGACACCAAAAAATGGCAAAAAGAGAGAAAATTTAAAAGGTTGTAGGTTGAGGATGGGGAGTTGTATCGAACTATCAGAGTCACGAAAGCTCAAGTGGTTAAAGCAGCAGCGTATTTAGCCGAATGTCGTGGGTTCGAATCCCCTCGTGACATTATTTTTTCATTTCAACCAAAACCTTACAAATAAATGTCTTATTTATATTTACTTTAGATTGTTACCACATTGATTGGAAAACAGTCATGAGAGAAATCACTTTACATGAAAGGTTGGCAACCACATTATGATTTCTCGCTGCAGGGATGAACTATGAAGAATTTAAATTCTCAGCTACGATTTCTGCTTGAGAGCTATCAATACAGCATCTCTCGTTGCATATGTATCCTTCGTTTTGAAAAAAAAAATCTACCAACTATCCATTTTTTTCCTTATGTAATAATCGTTATTGACCACTTTCCATAAACAAGGTAAATTTTCATACAATTCGATTACCTCAACAATAACTTCTGGATTGGATGTCATTGCTAATAAAGAATGTATAAATGTTTTTTACATTTTAAGAATGTACGATGGGCAAAAGGACAGACTCTGCACAAAAAAAGAATAAGAAAAAAGAAAAAAATGTATTTTCCCATTCATGACCAAGCCAGAGCGCCAATATTCCACTGTTCATGCCAGGCTTTTCCGTTTATGAAATTGTCTTGCCATTGTCATGCCATAGATATTTGGAGTAGCGCAATGGAGTTTAGACTGTTCAAATATTCGGGACAGCCGGGCACGCCAGTTGAGTTTTGCAATTGACGTTGTTTTTGGAATGGCGTCGTCGCTCCGTTTGGACTGCTGGGAGCGATTGTGAATGGCCACCTTAAGATTCAACCCAATGGGTGTTGCTGACAAAGGAGCAACTTTACAATTTTTTTTCATGTTATTTCAGTAAGTCAGACTTTTTTCCACCAATCTTTTTTTTTCTTTGTTCTGATGGGGGCTGGTTGTTGGTTTCTCTTTTACATGGTTTACATATATTGGATTGCCTGTTTTTCAACTGGAAATTTTGTTTCCACCTCCAACATTACATTCTAAAGTTATTGTGCGTTTACTTCCAACTTTTTTTTTTTTTAACCTGTTACCTACCCTACAAAACCTATAAAAACTGCAAATATCTATGTCAATAAAAGAAGGGTCACAGGCCGGAATTAAAAAAACTATCGACTTGAACCAGAATCGCGGCAAGTACGAATCAAACGCACTAACCACTCCCCACTATAATGATTACAATTTTACCTGTGTTTTCTCCCTCCATTTCAACATATTCTGGAACGTGGAAAGGTACGGTTCTGTTGTGCTTTTCCATCAGCTTTGCGAGCATGTTTAAAAATTTGTTCGTCGGTTGGACGTCTTCTTCTTGCATCTGGGTCCATAGGCCAACCGCCTTATCAACGTTATCTTCATTCACTACAAACGAAATACATTTTAAATATATTTACCACACTTTATGGCGGGTTTATTTTCTTACCATATGAGTTGAGTAAGTATTGGTATATCTCTGCTCTGTTGATATGATTGAGATCTTTAGTGACTTCGACAAGGTTTTCTAGATGGTTAACACGACCTTCGTTGGTATAGCGCTCGCAAGCAGCATTGATCCTTTGTGTCCTTTGTCTCAAACCAGGGGTCTAAAAAAATAAAAAACGTCCAGGAAATTTGTATTATTTATAAGTAAAGTCTGACAAGTCTAGAAAACACTGTGAAAATAAATCAGCAAATGTGTACCACAACAGGTGATAATTTAAATTCCAAACAATATTTTTTTTTCTTTTCAAAAACCCAAATCCAACCATTAGATCTAGTCCATATGGGATTCTGCCTCTGAGGTGTGTCCATGCAACTCATTGTTGCAATCTGGTGTGTTTCTAGTTAGTATTTTCCCCATCTTCTGTGCCCCGGAGGAATTGAGACAGAAAAGGTCAAAAGAGGAGGCCTTAACATTGCACAACATTGGGCCAGTGCGGACATGAATCTATACAGGGAAGACATTGCATACCTCCTCGTTTCCTCAGTTAGCTTTTAATTCTCATTAATTTAGTTTTTTTTTTGTTTTTGTGAAATGAATGTGCGAGATGAAAAGTTCCAGTTAGGTTAGAAACCGTGATTTAAAAAATAAAGTGCTGAAAACATTGGTGGAGTTCAGTACTGTTTCAGAGACAAAATTGGAAAAAAAAAATTGCACACACTGGAGGGCTATTTTGGTGTGAGAAAAAAAAGTGATATTCCACCAACTATTTTCTTAGTTCAGACTCGAATCTTTATTATTTTTGTGATTTCGATATTGTTTTCTTAAGCTGGGGATTAGGCTAGAAGGGCAGCACGGCGCCGTACGGCTCAGAGCCGGAGAAAGTTGTCATACTTCTGGAACCCGCTACCGAAAATTGTTGAGTATTAGGCTGCCCTCAGGCGCCGTATTTGTTAAGACGAAAGCAACGGTTGTGACGTAGGGACGTCTGAAAATGCAAAATCAACACTAAGCGCTAATCAGATGGAGGGGGAAAGTTAGACCAACGTGGCTGAGAGCAGTTCCCGCATAGTGCGTGGACTTTCACAATTCTGTGTCAGGACGTGTCACGCCGCCCCACCAACTTAGTGTGCACTCCGCTTTACCCACCTTTTCATTACTATTATTATTTAACAATTAATTGGTCGAGCGGACCACGAAAACAGTGAATAACTATTATTATTATTATTCAATTCACTAGTTTTGTGGTCAGCTCGACCAATTAAAATTAATTAAGGTTTTCAGTTGAAAAATGGCAAAAAAGAGGGAAAATTCAAAAGGCGTGATTAAGAAGGGTGTCCAAGTGGATCAAGGTCGCGATAGCTCAAGTGGTAGAGCAGTGGTGTATCAAGCTGAAGATCATGGGTTCGAATCCCGCTCATGCCATTGACTTTTTTATCTCAACTGAAAACCTTAATTAATCGGTTATTATTATTTTTAATTCATCGATCAAGTTCCGCTTTAGAACTAAATAACATGAATTTTGGTGTAGATATGGGTTTTCGTTGCAGAGCAGCGTCTGGGCAAAGACCAAATATTGCAACTATTCAGCGTAAATTGGGGATTCTAACTTTAACCCACCCGAACCCAACCTGACCCCAGGGCGCTACCTGATAACACAAAACAATGATGCAAAAAATTCACTTGTTCATCATCCCTGCATCCGACAATATAAATGATGAGTCAAGTACCTCGAGGATTTTCCTGGCTTGTCTGATACGGCCACACTCGACAAAGGATAGCACGAGGTCGTAGAGGCTGTTCACCTCCCCATGGATCTGCGTCGAAAGATCTGTTACACGCTGTAGGTTCGTTGAATCTTCTTTTTCAATCAATTTACACACAATTTCATTTTTCCATGGCGTTGCTCGATATTTAAGGCAACACTCTTCAAATACTTCTAGCGCCTTTTCTATATCGCCCCTTTAACAAAAGACAATTTTAAACATGAAATTTATTATTTAATCGTCAAATAGAGAACATACTTTAAGATATGGACTTTAATAAGTGGACCAAGAAGGATGTTAGATGGAGAAATAAAATTTCCGTTTACAAGTGCATCAAATACGTTTTTCAACTTCTCATCCTCTCCATTTTCAGCCAACGAGTTCAAGAATTTCCAACAGTGTGACGTAGAAAGAAAATCAGGGCTATTTTTACCCTCCTCTTGAGCCGAGTCGTTAATTAATTTGAGCACATCTAGACATAAAAAAAATAAATCAACCTATAATAATATACAATGGGTGTTAAGAATATATGAAAATAAATACCGTCGAATTTATTTTCTTGGTACATCAAATAGGCCATTTTTATAATTTTTGAAAGATCGACATTAGAGCCGAGTTGTTTTTTGAGTTTGTTTAGACAATCCAACGCTTCGTCTGATTTTTTAAAATTGATAAACAAGTCGAAGAGATTCCCAAGGAGGTTGTTGTGAAACTCAAAACCTTCCTCGGTGAGCTGTTGGCATAGTTTTACTGTTTTGTCTATATTTTTATGTTGGATGTACATCAACAAAAGCTGCTTTTTTAAACCCAAGGAATTCTCGCTGTTTTCTTCTGTTTTTTTAATCAAATTGAGTAATGATTGTTCATCCTGAATTTAAAAAAAAAAAAAAAAAAAAAAAAAAAAAAAAAAAAAAAAAAAAATTTATTAAAACGAATATTTTATAAGGAAATCTTTTACAGACCTGTTCGAAATGTACATTCTTAAATGGCCGTTTAAGTTCAGCTAAAGAAAGATCGGGCGATGTCAATTTAGTAAGCAACGTGGATATTTCTTCAGTCAATTCATCGCCGCTCAGTTTGTTCTGAATAAGTTCGGCTACTTCGTGAGAAACTGAAATGCCGTTTTCCAAAAATTTCTACAAAAGAAACAAAAGTTTTTGTTAACAGTGGCAAACATGAAGACTAAATTTTTCAAAAAAAAAAAAAAAAAAAAACCTACGGACAAAATGGCTGGGAGAAGTTTACTTCTTTCACTTCCTAAATAATGAACTGTATCGAGTAAAACACGACCGCCTGATTCAATATCGTCTACATCATTGCTCTCCATAGCTGTGATGATGGTTACAAATGAAGAGATGTCCTTCGTAGCTATAAAGGCGGAAACGAGATATTTCCTCAAGTAATGAGCGTTGTAATTGGATTGATACTGTAAAACTGAAATTATACATTTTAAAATAACTCATTAAAAAAAAAAAAAATTAAAAGTAAATTATTTTACCAAGTCTGCATGCTTCTTTTATTTGATTTTCAGATAGTAGATATGCTACGAATGCTGATGCTGATGAGGCTTTTGAAATGCCGGCTTGATTTAGAGTGATAACACCCTTCATTCCGATTATATCCTTTTGAAAGTAAGGGATGACATAATCCCTGAGGGTTTCATTTGACGGCGGCTGACCGACCTCTTGTGACATCTGCCTCAGCGTGTTCAGAACACCTGTTAAACAATGCAGGATTAAATGATACTGTAAACCCGTCCCTGACTTTTTTGTTCAAGTTTGTTTAGATGATAACATAAATAAAAAAATAAAAAACTGGTCATCCATTCAAAAGATTCACAAGACTGAATATTGCAGAAACTTGATAGATGAACAGCCTGTCCGCTGAATAACTGGGGACAGTTGTAAATTGGGGATAATGTCATCCATTAAATGATAACTTTTGAATTTCTTTTCCCCTCTACGCTGGTTAAGAAACCCCGTATAAAAATGGATGTGAGTAGAGATCCCATTCAAACGGAGGAGTCAGTCAACAGCAACCACAGTCAAGAAGACAAGTAGAAATAAAAATGAAAAATGGCAAAAAAGAGGGAAAACTCATGAGGTTAGGATGAGATAGGAAGTCCGAGTGGATCACGATAGCTCAAGTGGTAGAGCAACGATATCGAGCCAAAGGTCATGGGCTCGAATGCCACTTGTGACACTTTCTTGCCTTTTATTTAATCTCAACTGAAAACCTTAATTAATTCAAAGATGTTAATTGTTTAAGTATATAGCGAAAAATAGTGAATTTAATCAGTTAAAATGAAACCTTCACTAAAGCTCTCTGTGGCCATTTCGTTTGTCACCGATAATAATCACATAGGTTACACGGCCATTTGAAAAATGATAAAAAGGTAGGAAAATTCAAAAGGTGAGGTTAAGATGGAAAGTTAGCGTCCAAGTGGATCAAGGTCACGACAGTTCAAGTGGTAGAGCAGCGGCGTATCAAGCTGAAGATCGTGGAGTTTGAATCCTGCTTGTGGCACTGACTTTTTTATCTCAACTAAAAGCCTTAATTAATTGAAAGATATCAAATGGTCAAGCGGAACATGAAAACTAGCGAATATATTTTATTATTTGAATGGTACAAAAAAACCATTGGGCACCAACTTCCCATCTCAACAACACCTTTAGAATTTTCCCTACTGTTTGCCATTTTTCAAATGCCATGTAATCTATCTGATTTGAATAAAATCTATGTTAGTATTTATTATTTTTTATTGTAAATAATTTTTGTTATTTAATTTTTTTTTTTTTAACTAAAAAAAGTAAATAAACTTTTTTTTTAAATTTCAAACTAGTCAAATGAGTGAAAAATCGAAATTATAAAATTTTACACTTGTAAACACACAATATCAAAAAATTTTTGTTTTGTTTCTTTTTAAAATTAATTTTGTAAAAATTAAAAACCTAGTTAAAACAATGTAAATATTAGGGGAAAAAATTTTTGCTCAGCACAAATATTTTTCCTCGTTTACACATTATTGAATCAAAATATGTGTAGAATACAAAAATTCTAAATAATTCGTGTATCAAAAGTTGAACCACACCAAAGGGGTTTGACTGAATATGCCGAGCTGCGGGTTTGTATATTCTGATTTTGTTTTGAGTCACGGTCTAAAACTCGCAACAGAAACTAAATTTTTTCTTCTGTTGATTAGAACCTAAATGCAATCAATATATCAAGTTTAATTTTTTAAAAATCCTGTACATGGGTGATGGTCTTGGATTCGGTAACGCATTGAACGGTTTAAGCGTTAATACAATTTTCAAAGATTATGCGGGCTGCTTTCTAGACGATTCCCTATGAATTTTATTCTGAACGGATTAACTTACACGCATATGCATGCAAAAACTCACTTGGGAGACTTTTTATTTTTCCAGTTGACCTCTGTAAAATTTTTTATATCATTAAATGTAATAGTTTCATGCTTTTCTGTAAGTTCAGCCAAACAGTATGATTTCCCTTCAATTCCCAGCCCAATTTTCAATCACAGTAGAAAACAACTTACAAATTATATATTATTATAATAAAATAAAAAAATAAAAATATAAAGCATACCTGTCATGTTATTGACTTTGCCATACTGGACCAATACCGGCCAATAATAGTGGAAACATACGGGCTCTTCCTTGGAGAGATGAGTCAACAGCTTTAAACTCATGTCAGGATTATTTAACTCTAGGCTCTTTTCCACAACGACCGAAAAAACTTTTTTGTTGCCGAGATTTTTGATCTCATTGCACATTTCTACAATCACTTCTACTGGCTACGGAGAGATAACAATTTAAACATTTTCAAAATAAAAAGCTTACTAACTTATTTAATCTGTGTGTTCTTTGTTGACACGTTCATCCTTGAGGGTAGAAAAATTTTTGGTAAAATATTTTTTTTACAGTTTACACATACAGGTTGGAATATTTTGCCTCTGAATCTCAAATTGAACGTGCTAACCGCTTGGAAAATAATTTCCCCTGTTAATTATTTAAATTTAACTTACCCGGTTTAACTTTACCAACTGCCTTAAAAAGAAGTTCCCCACATTTAAATTTTCCTCTTCATCATATATCGGTTTTGGCAGAGATTTGAGTACGTCCATAGCGACTTTGTCTTCTCCAGCCGAGATCAATCTCAAAATTACATTTTTTCCATCTTGGTTATAATTTGTCCGTGATTTAAGATAGTCTAAAAGCTAACAAAAAGATTTTTTTTTAAATTATTTTAATCCAACAAATAAATACGGCTTACCATTCCTATATGCTCGTAATGATTGTTAGTTGCCAATTTGTAGACCACTTCAAGAATGTCTTTCCCTTGTAAATAAACTTCAGTTTTGTCACACTCGTCTAAAACTTTCTTTATCTCTTCTATGTCACCTTGTTTGGCATGTCCGCATATCAAAGCTGTATACGTGTCTGTTGAAGGTAACAAATTTGCTTGCTTCATGACGGATAATATACCTACGGCACTCTCCATATCACTGGAATAAGAAAATGATTAGAAAATGGAGGGGAAAAAAATAAAAAAAAATAGTTATTTCAAGACTTACTTGCATTGCGAATGGCCGGTGATTAACGCATTAAATACACTTTCGTTCACAGGCATTTGCTTTTCTTTCATAAATTCGAGAATGTTTTTTGCCCCTTCGATGTCCCCGTTCTGACAATAAGCCATTATCAATCTTTGAAACGTAACTCTGTTTGGCTCGATTCCTTTTTGCTCGAGTGTAACTAGAAATTCCGTTGGCGAAAACTTGTGTTCGTTTTCCAAATGTACACGGAGCAAGGCGTTATAATGGCTTATATCAAAAGGCACTCCTGAAAAAAAAGAAAAAAAATCAATTGAAATAATCCAGTTCTAACAAAAAAAAAAAAAAAAAAAAAAAAAAAAAAAAAAAAAAATTAGAAAACACCAACCTAGCTTTTCCAAAGTGTCCCAGATTTCGTGTACAAGTTTAACCCGTACTTCCGGTGACTCTTCTGGGACAAGATTACCGCAGCATCTAATTAGCATGAGTGATTGGGTGGTTGTCGCATGATCTTTAAAAAATAAGAAAATAATTTTTAGGAAAATATGTTCGAACCAATTGTATCTTCTCAACTTACTGTGTAGCCTTATTTCATCGAACACTGCCTGTAGCTCTTTTCGTGATACCCTGCCGACCCTTCGCACTTCACGGTCAAGCTTTTGAAGCGATCGGTTAATAAGTTGTGTGGCATGGTGCTGCGAAGCACTAGCGAAATACCTGAAATGTAAATAAAATATACTAATATTCTGTATATTATGTTACAATAATAAATATTAAAAAATCACTGGAATAGAAGTTTATTAAATTACGAATAAGGCCTACAAATAAATAATTTCATTGATCACTATTTGATGTTACTCGGTTAACACAGCAGAAATATGCTGCTGATCAATTTTTAACAAAAATATATAATACAGATTTTAAAGTTTTAAAGAGCAGGCTCCAGAAAGAAGTGCCCAATATGGCAGAGTATCTTTGAATATGGCCAAATATCTAAAATGTCACAGATATCCAAAACAATTTTGCGATAGTTTATGAAGAACAACTAAACAATAAAAATATCCAACATCTTATAACTAAAAAAGAAAAGAAAAAAAAAGAAAGAAGAAAAAACGTAAGAGCCAACAATGACGGTCAAATTGTTGTAATGATAAGATAAGAGAGAAAACGGTCAGAATTAACCGAACTACAAGTTCATTGGCGATCAGTGGTGCTACTTGCTCGCAGGAAAGTGTTGACAATTTTGTACAATGCACCTGTAGAAAAGAAAAGGGCCTGAAACTGGTCCTCAGGGAATCAAGTACCTTATAAGCACGGAACGGAAGATACCACAGCCCTTAAGCGGCCCTTAAACGGTCAATATTATTGTACAATATAGCTTGCACAATAATTTGACGGTTGCCCCTTAATGTTCAATAATACTGTACACAATTTTGTTTGTGCAATGAACTTGAATAGATTGAAGGCGATAATCAAGTTTGCGCAATATTTTCCACTTGTTACTTCACAAACTGACTGATATTGCGCAATAATGCCAACAGACGGTGCAATATTTTCCAGGTTGTACAATATATTTTCAACTTTTCATTAATCATACAATGTATTGCACAAACCTTCAATATCGTCTACACACGATCAATTAAATTGCACAACCCAAAATATTGTGCAATAATATTTATCGTCTATGGCCCGCTTTAAAGGGCGCAGAATAATACAAACCCAAACTAATACATCTAATCTAACCTTGCCACAGAATTGAAAGTTTTTGGTAATTTCAAGTTGTGTCTGTTTTTTGGTTATACCTGATGGAATATTGAATGCAGACATCAGGCTGAATATGCTAATGATTGCACTGAGCCCAAACCAGATCCTGTGTCCTAACACAAACTGTGATGCTACACTTGAAGGAGGAAGTGTTTTCAAATGTTCAATGAAACTGTAGAAAAGATTCAACCTGTGAAACTGCTAATCGAGTTTTGATGAACTAGGACATACTGGTGTGCTATAGAATGGCACCACAGCTCTTAAAGGATGCAGTATAGTACAAACCCCCCATCTAATACATCTAATCTAACCTTGCCACTGGTGTGCTATAAACACAGAACGGAGGATACCTCAGCTCTTAAAGGGCGCAGAATAATACAAACCCCAACTAACAGATCTAATTTAATGTTGCCAAAACCACCGGATTCAAAGTTTTTGGTAGTCTTAAGTTGTTTGTTTTTTGGTTACACCTGATGGAATATTGAATGCAGACATCAGGTTGAATATGCTCATGAATGCACTGAGCCCAAACCAGATCCTCTGTGTCCTGTTAGCAGCGGGCCTAAAGGTTCTCGGTCAATTTAAGATGTCAAACCTCAATCGAGCGCAACTTATAAAGCAGCGTGCTTGAGGATGTTCTGTGTCACGATGACACCCATCAGCAAAACAGCCGTGACAGCTATGCCAGTAGCAAATGATGATAAGTAAACAATTTTGAAGCTGAAGGTGTCTGGGGCAAGGTTGTACAGGGCAATCAGATGTTTGGTAGAAACTAACAGTGATGCAATACTTGCGCAGGGGGAAGTGCTTCGGGTACAATTTCAACAACTGAAACCAAGCCTACTAATCAAATTACTTGGTGTATTAAGACTCAAAAGTGTGCTATAGATACAGAACCGCAAATGCAATGGCTGTTGAAGGGAGCGACTAATGTACATCTATGAGATTCTACCTCAGCCTCCCGATAAACTTTTCTTATCTGCAGAGGTATGTTTTATCGGTCTGGTATGTCACAGACCTTGATCCCTGTATTTTTATCCTGATGGAATGAGTTTACATATTATGATTTGTTTTCTTGTGCTGTCAAATGTTGCGAGTATAAAAGAGCAAACAATTTGGACATTCTTGTTTTTATAGGATTTCATGGTTTATCATAGTTGCGATTAACTGTCCAATTAGACATTTTATGATTTGTTTTACGTCGTATAGGTGTAGTTTAACATAAAAATATCGCGTTTTAAAGACAATTTTACCTATTGCTCCAGTCAATTAACGATCTGCTTTTCTGGAGGAGCGAATCGTCCACCCCTCGTGGCTGGTTGATAGCGATCCCTCTAGCAAAGGAAATAAAACATTTGACGAATTTC
The DNA here is from genome assembly GCA_039619505.1 of Cimex hemipterus. NCBI lineage: Eukaryota > Metazoa > Arthropoda > Insecta > Hemiptera > Cimicidae > Cimex > Cimex hemipterus. Next base: position 6,351,977 of record CM077114.1, on the reverse strand, counting down.
GACGAGCGTAGCATCGACATTTCGGAAAAAAGGATCAAACAAAGTTTATCAAGTAGAAAATTAATATACGGGGATCAAATCTGATCAAAAGAAATTTCAAGCACGCCGATGAGAAAAAAAGGAAACCTCAAAGTGCGCGATGGTGATACCGGCTCCGCATGCCGGCACCAAACGATAAGGTGACGTGCTCAGAAAAAGTGCGCGGGGATTTTCAAATTTCTAAATATCATAATTTGACAGAAAACCACAAATTTATAAATATTACTTTTTTTTATAAACGAGAAAAATATACCAACAATAATACTATGTGTGGTGATTAGTGACCGTTAAACGATAATCATTTAGACATCGTGAGATGCTGTCTGGTGTGATGAAGGTTGCAGAAAGACGTTTTCTTTATCGTGCCAACTTGCCTGGGCGTGCCAAAACGCCAAATGACTATGGGAAAAGCAACACAAAATTATCTTAAAACTGGTTCTCAGACATGGAGGAAGAAAAGGAAATGATCAGGCTGACCGGTAGTGAAAAAAGAGGCAACCCTCCTCAAGTTGAAACTGGAAGAATGAATTGAGAAAGAAAAACTTACACACTTCAGGAATGCGGCAAGCTCGCTGGATTTGAGAAGAATCATACTGTCCTCTTAACTGTCACCTTAAGACGATAGACACAAGCTGGCTATGTCAGGAGGAACCATAGTCGTTGGCATATATCTTTGGCGAGCATTAGTCTGTTCATGACATATCCACTTCGGAGGTCATTTCTCATACACAAGTAGATCTCTAGCAAGAGCTCTCAGTAAGGAATATAACACTTTCAAAGTTATGGCTATAAAATATAAGGGTTGGGACTAAAGTTTGCCATTTGTGAATGCATTGTTTGTTCTGATTTTATTAAATTCAAAAGCAAATCAATTTGATTGTTTTATCATCTGTTTAAAATTGAAAGACATCTTTGGAAAGTGAAGGAAATGAAAGAATCTTTGGAAGGTGGAAGGAAGAAGCTATGGCTCCTCTTGTGCACTTTGGGATGGGCCGAAGGCATCCTCGGCCTCGTTCTTCTAGCATTTTCTTCCAAACCTCTGCTTGCCCTGTACAACCTTGCCCCAGACACCTTCAGCTTCAAAATCGTTTACTTATCTTCATTTGCTACTGGCATAGCTGTCTCGGCTGTTTCGCTGATGGGTGTCATCGTGACACAAAACAGCCTCAAGCATGCTGCGTTGTAAGTTGTGCTCGATTGAGGTTTGACATCTTAAATTGACCGAGAACCTTTAGGCCCGCTACTGTCAGGACTCACAGGATCTGGTTTGGGCTCAGTGCAATCATGAGCGTATTCATTCTGATATCTGCTTTCATTATTCCGTCAGGTATAACCAATAAACAAACAACTTAAGACTACCAAAATTTTTAAATTCTGTGGCAAGATTAGATTAGATATATTAGTTGGGGGGTTTGTACTAAACTGCGCTGTATATAAGCTGTGTGTACCATTCTGTGTTTATAGCACACCGGTATGTCCTAGTTCTTCAAAATTTGATTAGCAGTTTCATAGGTTGGATCTCTTCCACAGTTACACTGTACATTTGAAAACACTTCCTCCTAAGTGTAGCACCACAGTTTGTTATGCATAATCTGCACTGCTATGTTGTGTTATACCAATTTTCTTCAGATGCCCATTCAGTCTGTAATTTCCTATTGATAATCTTGTCCTTTGTAGGAGTTTGCTAGGAGATTCTTAGATTGTTTCGGCCCAATGAGAGTTCTATGGTTCCTTAACTTCCTTTTTATCCTTCTATCTGAGGTGTCCATTGATGGAGGGAATTCCCATGCCACAGAAGTCAATTTGGTAAATGCTCACGTCTGAAGGCTCTGCTATTATCTTCACAATTGAATAATCTATTATTCTAAGACTATGGATTGAAACTTTCCTTTGATTACCTAAAAACATTAGTAACCATTTTTGACCGTATTCATGGTATAACACTACAACACAATTTTAGGTTATAGTAAAAATGTAGGTGACTGCCTGAGGTTTATTAAAGTTCCAACAGACGTCAGAATTTGGCCAATGATTCTGCTATCCAAATAAGATTCAAACTTTAGCATTTCATTACTAATGGAGCAAGCAACCAACACAAGCCAACAAGCAACAGGGTGGGTCCTTTCAACACTAGCAACATTTGGTTCAATGCATGGAACTGCATTCAGATGTCGAGCAGGCTACAGGCTTCACAACACCAGGCCTTCTCAGACCTATTGCAAGACTCAGGTAAGACATGTCCCTGGAAAAGCCAGAATGGGCATCTAGGAAATTAACAGGCCAAAGCTCACTTGACTCTACACTCTGTACGATCTATAGAAATCAACTTCCATAACTTTCTGGATTGCCACAGTCTATCACAAGAATCCATGATGGTCGACTGATTTACAATAGCCCTTTTCCACATGACCCTGGAAAAGCCAAATAAGAGGACATTGGGGTAATTTCCAGGTCAAGGTGAGAACAGCTTAGCCTTGCTCACAAATTTTACGTTCTGCACTATCTACTAAACCAGCTTACTGAACCACCTGGCTTATCAACACCCACCCCCAATCTCTCACAACAGAGCAGTGTGTGGATGTGGATGGATGGATACCAGGGACTGAGCACTGCAGCTGTACAGCTTATTGTACTATACCCTGGCTCCATTTTTGGGGGAGGGCTCACAACTCAAAGTGAACTTGAGCCTCCGTTGCACCAGTGTTCTTCCATCGATGAAACTCATTTTTGAAGGGGGTTGGGACCAGGTTCAGGGTCGCTGAGATCCGGTCCTGCCCCTTCCATTGATGAGTGCCGTGTCAATTTCTTTTAATTGCGGCCACCAGTCCCCTTAGGCATCAGAAAAATTCCAGAGGCGATGGTGGGGGTCTACTAGCCGAGAGTCTGACGCCTTAACCACTCGGCTACCGCGGCCCAACAGAGCAGTACACTGCATGGGAATCCATGTCAGCCAACAGTTCTACAACTTCAAGCCCTTCTCACACTGGTTGGCTTCTATGTGTAAACAGATCAAAGCAAGACACAACAAAAGCTCACACTCATAGCTCACTCAGTACCATCTGACATTGGCTTGCACAACCCTCTGGCTCATCAACACCTACCATATTCTCTCACAACAGCCCACTACACAAGAGTCCATGAGGTTATCACTTCCAAAAAACTTCAGCCCTTTCCCACTAATGACCTCAGTCAATAAAGTGGCATGTGTCAGTCTAGAGAAGGTAGAATTGGCAACTAGGCAATAACAGATCAAAGTAAGATACTACAAAAGCTAACCCAATGGTATGCTTTGTACTGTCTGCCAATATTGGCATCCATAATCTTCAGGCTCAAACAGCACACTTCACAAGAGCTCACAAGGTCATTGCTTGCAAAACAACTACTCTGGCTCTCCTCTAGACCTTGACCCCTGTCATGCCTGGAAAAAGGTAGGAGGATGCCAAGGAAATAAGCCATCCTAGGCAAGATACTTCCTTTTTTATGTTTTGTATCTGGTCTGTCAATCTTAGCTGCATTGGTATAGCTCAATTACTGTGGTCGTTTCCGATAATCATAGACCCTTCCTAAAGCAACATGACTAACTGTAATTATTTCTTCCATTTCATAATTTGACTTAGTTAAAATTATGACAGTAATTCCATTATTAATAATATTAACATGCGCAAAGTTTTATGTGTAAATATTAATTGTTTTAGAATTGGGATCAGCAGATAAGGAGATTATAGACGAAGCGCAAAGAGGTATGAGGAAATACCTGACAGATCCAAGGTGGCGATTTGCATTTGACACCATCCAGCAAGCCTACAAATGTTGCGGTATTTATTCTTTCGAGGACTGGTACAAATTGGACTGGATTCCAATAGACAGCCTACGTACTGACCTAACGTTACGAAATAAGTTAAATGAAATGATTTTTTTTTTTTTTGCATTTACTTTAATTATTAAATTATTATAGGGATTTGATAAATATAGACGGATCGCTGAAGGTGGGAGTGGTACCACCGAGCTGCTGCAAGGTTGACGTCAACGTCCCTTGCCTACACGACGCTCTTCTACAAAACGACACCTCATCCATTTGGCTCGGCCAAGAACTTCCCTATTACGACACAGTATATACAAAAGGATGCCAGGAGGAATTTTTCAACAAGTTGTCCTCGAACTTAAGCTCTTTCGGAATAATAGCAGCACTAATAGTTATTTTTCAAGTAAAAGATTTTTACTAACACATATAATCCTCTCTAATCTTAATCCCTTCTCATTTCAGATGTGCCAAATGATAATAGAAAGCCATATACATTCATCGACGATGCAAGACGACACCGAAAATAAAAGGAAATGCAGTGAGAAAAAGCAACTTTTACCCAAGCAGAAGACAAAGAAAAAATTGAACAAGGATTAAAATTGTTCAACAGAAAAGTAATTATATAAATTATAATATTGTTTTATTCAACAAACAATGTTTACAAAGTCAATAAAATACAGGTCTGTTTACAGAGAATTTAACCAATGATAATGTCTTATTCACGAACAAATATTAGCCCAAAAATATCCATGATTTATGCACTGTGTTGAGTTAATTTGATTTTTATGCTGTCACCAGTCAGAATTCTCATTTTACTTTTTACTTCTTGTAACATTTTTTTTTTTTTTTTACAGTAAAAGACTGACTCCTGAAGTGACAATATTATCAGTATTATATTAAATATTTAAAACAAATTCAGCCAAAATTTTTTATGCATTCACATTGATATTTTGAAGGTTTTCGTCATTCAGCGGATACCCGCATGTCCGACTTTAAGTAGAGCATGGATTTGACTGAATCTTAAGTCCGATCTGAAAAGAATTTAGTCAATTTTTTTCACGATGAAACATCCAAGTTAAAAGAAAAGTTAAATGATTGTCAATCGTGTGTTGTCAAGGATTTTTGTCCTGTGAGTCATTGGGAGAGTTTACTTATCTCTATGTTTCCAGAATATCCAGAATAATCGAAATCTTATGTACATCGTGCCATAAGGGACACTATGGCAATGAAGAGGCGGACAGCCTGGCCAAGGAAGGATCAAATACTGCGTTTGTCAGGCCACAACCTGTAATACCCCACTCTTTAAGCACAGCGAAAGAGAGTGTAAGTTGCTCGGGTATGAAACAATTCCTCGAAGAATGGAATACGTCCACCGGATGCAGGCAATCGAAGGAGTTTCTGAAGGAAATCAAACCTAAGGAAGCGAAACGGTTACTCTCCAACTCTAAGGAGGGGAATTAGGATGCTGATAGGTACCTAACGGGCCATTGCCCCTTGGGAAGACACCTCTTCATAATGGGCACACAACCAGACACCTTCTTCCGCTTCTGCGAAACAAAAGAAGAAACGGCTCGACACTGCCTAGCTGAATGCGATAGGTATGCCAGGGAAAGATTCGACACTTTCGAAGGAGAGGACATAACCAAAACACTCCCCAGGATAAAATGGTCCACAATCTTGGGGTTTCTAAATATGTCCAATAGGTTTATGCAGGACTCGTGAGCAGACCAGGTCCGGTCCTTTTAGGGATGGGGTACGGGCCTACCCAGGCTTTTGACCCCTATGTATATATATATATATATATATATATATATATATATATATATACA